>CM045906.1:17602680-17799775 GCA_025169955.1 Salix arbutifolia
ATCTTGCCCAGTCACATATTGAAGATATGATTTATCTCCCGTTGCATGATAGAGCCAACTAGCTGCCCACAAGAGCTCATCCCCGTATCCTGTTGAGTTGTAATATGTGGCGACTTCAGGGATACTTTCACTATATAGAGCTCTATATTTGTCGGCAAACGTAAACAACTCCTTAGCATGCCTAAGCAGCGTGCTTGAATATGCGGAGTCGGATTTAAACACCAAAGATGCTGAAGCCATAGCTGCTGCAGTTTCAGCAGCAACATCTGTCCCTGGAAAAGATGTATTAACCTGAGTAAGTGGCCTCTCCTTGGTTATGTCTTCGGGTCTGTCCCAGCAACCATGATCAGTATTAGGGTCACCAACCTGTTACAAAATGATAACCAATCATATATTAAATAGTTCACGGGTCAGATTCTGCAAATAAAAATAAAGTACACAAACATAGCTTGGGAAAGTTTGTAGGTCACGTCATGATTCGTCAGTATTACCTTAATCAACTAACATAACTAGATTGGTCTAATCTTTTTTCAGCAAGGGTCAAATTTCAGGGAAAACCTTGACAATGGCATGAAAGAATATCAAAACTTTGAACTTAAATAACTCCAGACAATCAGCATAGAGTTTATTGCACTTTAAGGGTTCTGGGTATTAAATAGTTCACGGGTCAGATTCTGGGTATAGCTTATTAAGGCTTGCAAATGACATCATAACTTAAAATAGAAACATTTAGAGGCCATGGAATATGAACAAACTTGAACGTAGAGCACATTCGCTTCAGGATGCGCATTGATAAGGTAGTCAGTGATCCACTTGAGCGAACCCTTCGCCGGGGTCAACTGATTTACGGCATCCATTTGATCTCCATACTCAAGGATGGCCCATGACAATACTGTAGCAGTAAAAGCCATTGGCAAACCAAACTTCATATGATCCCCAGCATCATACAATCCTTTTGAAAGATCCAATTTTGCTTGACTTCCATCTTTAAGAGCTGAATCCCCTCTCCAACTAATCTTGTTGTCTACCAACTTCCCAGCTGGATTAATCAAATATCATCTTAGTGCCAACATTCATAACAAAAATAGACATAACCGGAGTTATCAAGACTAAAAAAGTCAAGAATAAGCTCAAGAGAAGATCTTCACTTGTGTTATCAATTCGAAACAACAACAACAATCAAAACTGAACCCAAGTCGATTTGCTTCCTTCCTTACATCGTATCTTAACTTTAAAGGATCACAATTGAATCCATGTGTTCGAAAGAAAAAAAAATACTCCTATACTATATTGACTAAAATTAATAAAAACGGGAAAGAGAACTTACATTTTTGAATGTCAAAGAATTGCGTTGCAATTTTGAGAGCATCAGCATATTTCTTATCAGTAGCACCAGGAGGCCCTGGAATAGGAGCAGGCCCTTCAGATTTCTCACTTTTCTTCTTAACTGTATAAACAATGGCACCAATAACCAAAGCCAATATGACTGCCACCACAAACCACCCAAAGCACCCTCTAGAACTTGGTTTCACTCCCATTTTAACACAAATAGATAAATCAAAATCCAATCAAGATCAATTCTCTAAATCCAGATCTGAAGAAAATGAAAGTCTACGATAAAGAGCACTCCCAATGTGCTCGCATTGAGCAATGCCAGGAAGAAATCTGGGGCTTTGAGAGAGAGATAAAGCATAAATGGCTCTACAACTTGTTTCCCTTTTTTATTTTTCTTTTTTCTTTTGCTGGCTTTTGGGTGTTGAAGGTATTTGACATGTAAGCGAAATGTTAATGCTAAATATGCTTGCTTTAGGCCCCAGCAATCCTGATTAAGGTCGGTTAAGCTAGATCCAGGTCGGATTAGCGTATATTGGCCACCTGTTCCTGTCAGAGTGGTAATTAATTACTTTTTGTTTGTAGTCTTTGGCTCAAAATGAGACACCGACAACAAGTTTATTGTTGTTTCCCGATTCGTCTTATGATTCAACCATGTACATTTCGATCCCCATAGTTTAATAGTTTCCAATACTAACCCTAATTCAACTATTAACTATTGAATAGTCTACGAAACTAACCGAAGGATTATTGCTACGAAACAGTTCCTTCTTTTTCATGCGATTCTCTCTTATTGTCTTCCTTGCTTTTATACACGTGACAAGATTATTGTTGTTTTTCTATTGAAACTATGATTCAACCGTGTATTTTTCCGACCCCTTTGTTTAATATTTGTTTATCTATTAATTAATTTAATATTTACAAACTTGATAAAAAAAAATGATCTATCAAAAACTTCTTCTCTCGTTATTTTATCTTATATTTAAATTTATGTAATTGATAAGACACAATATAAATTTTATATCAAATTTGGATCAGTTAATTTATGAATGTTTTTAATTAATGATTGGTGCAAGTTTTATAATATAATTTATATCATAAAATTTTATTTTATTAACTTTTGAATACTAGAAAATCAAGATTGAGAGATATAAATTTTACAGACTGGAATGAAACTTTGCTGAATGTACAAGGACCGAAGAATATGTTATTTTTTCTCTAAAAAAAGATTTTTGTCAGTTTCTTCTCTGCGAATCACGAATATGCGTGCTGATCGTAAGGGCGAGATTTGCGCAATGGAGCAAGGACTCAATCTGCCGTTGAACTTCTGAGACAGTTTGACATGGGCGACCGTTCAAATGAGTCACCGACAACTGGTCTGTTGAAAAGACCGTCGATCTGTTTATTCTGATTTGTGATCCTCATGTGATGATCTGTGTTCTCGAAGCAACTACCATACGAGGGTAGTGGTTATGGGCAAGAAATTGTGGTCAGATGTAGCTCTGGTGTCCATTTCAGGGAGAGAGACACAAGACTGCAGCCTACTTTTTATTATTATTATTATTAGAGTTGGTGAAGTGTGGCCCGCTTTACGGTGGTGAATGATGAGGTCCAAGAAGATTAGCATGGTTTTGTTGAAGTAATTTTCTCGGCCCAAATACAAAATATCAAGAGCCTTTCCCCTGAAACTTTTCCTGCACTGGGCTTCTTTATGTATGTACCCCGTCAAGCCCGTTGTGTTGTCCGATTTGAGCTCGGCAAGATTCATGGTTGTCGGATCTGATTTAGAGAATACCGCATAGAAAGATTTGGGCTACCAGGTTATTATTTTTATTTCAAACAATATTATTTTAGTTTTTTTTAAAACATTTCCTGGTATTTATCATTCCAAGCAACCCCGACTATGCTGTTGCTAGTTGATAATTTTTCAAGATTCGCCGTCTAATATAGTTGCAGTATTGCTATGTTTTTTTTCGCTCTTTAGTGAAACAGAAATCACGACTGCTTGTGCCAGTTATGAAGTTAAGTTGTTCTTTTCTGCTCTCTTCCTTTCAATTATCATAATAAGAACATTCCTGCTTCTCACTGATTCCCCAGTAATTCCCCGGTAGAATCAATACCACCTGACTCCCAACACGTTGAGCTTGTGTACATTAGACAAAAGAAGGTGAAAGCAACGATGGAATCTGGAGGTGTTAATACAAAGAATGTTGTTGATCTAGTCTTTCTCATTACAAGCTGATTGGATCAACTTCAAAACTATTGCTCCTTTGTTAACTGAATATGAGATGTCTGGACGAGTCAATGACAGGTATTGCAAAGCCCTTAGTCTCAGCCAAATTTTCATTCATGCGTGACAAACTCAATGTGACTCTCTCCCCGTTGAGTTTGCAGGGGCGTGTTAAGGAAATATCCATCCAGACAACTGTACCGGATTCTAAAGGATAAATGCCCTGCTCAGATTGGAAGCTTTGACCATTGTAATTAAGAGCAAATCAAGTGCAACGGTTATACACATATCTTGTGCTTGATATTAGGCTATTGATTGTAATTTACTGTTTTGATATTTACCATGTATAGAATAGAATCTGCTATATAAAGGTGCTATACAACTCTGTAATACACACGGAGAATTATTCCCAATCTTGAATTGTTTTACTCCTTCAGAGCTTCAATCATCAGCATTCGCTACCTGATTGACTTGTATAGTATAAACTAGTTGGGATAAAGTTTTCTAGTCATTTCCAACAAAGAATTTTAAAGAACGTCTGATTCTCCTTGCCGATGCTTGCAAGGATGGGATCAGTTAGAGTAATTTAAATATACAAAGTAGCCATTAGTGTTTTTTTCCGGTGTATAAGGGACGTGATTATTAGACTCGTACCTGCCATCTAGACACCGGGGTTGAATGCCGGAGCCTTGACATGTTGTGCATGTCAAAGAATCTACACCTTCACAATTGATGAATGGAGAGACTTCTTTGTCATCCCCACCTAGCTCCAGTGTCACTGACTCGGGCAAAATCTGCATTTTTCTGCAGAAAGTAATCCAGTTACAAAGAACAACCATCAGAATCTGAACATGACAACATCATGTTCGTATATTCATCTAACTTCAGTTATGCCTTCAGTCTCGTGTCATTTTGATTCTATCCCTGAAAAATAATGTTCCTAGCTACATATGTACACTTCATTATCCACCTTCCCTTCTTTTGTATACTAGATTATGAATCTGTGTGGGAAGACCTATGCCAACAAATTTCAAAAGGAAATCTAGGATCAATAGTTAAATAATGTGTATAGAAACACTGGAAAAGAGAGGGAGGGTGGTCAAACCAAGATTTGAATTGGGTTTGAACAGGTGGGTTAGAATAACTCATTTTGGTGCTAATATTAAGATTGCTAGGTCCACCAGCTAGCAGATTCTACCATTAATGATGCTCCAAATCGTGTTACTAATTAGCAAACTGATATAAATTTAGCATATCGCTGGGGATACAGTTCAGGTGATCCAAATCTTCTTCCTCTTCAAAAATTTCAGCCAGGAGTACTGTATGCTAGAGGTTCGTGAATTGCAGCCTGGCGGGTGCCTCTGGGGAATTTTGGGTATGCGGGGTCTGGTTTAAGGTATGTTTTAAAATTTTCTTTAAAAGTTTTTGAATTTTTTTAATTTTAAATTAATTTTTTTTAGATATTTTTATGTGATATTAAAAATAATTTTAAAAAATTAAATAAAAATCATTTTAATTTATTTCGAGAGAGAGAAACAACTCAATCTTTTCCCAAAACATTCACTACCCATCAACCAACAGACAGTTGCGAGTGGAGTGTGTTGTCCATTAGACACTCTGTCCACGTGGTATTCATTCTATGGAGGGTGTTGCTTTTTGTTGTTTGATTTATGGACTGCAGAGCTCAATGGCCCAGAGCCTCTGAGATTCTAATATGTTGATTTCAAGTAAGAGTTTCGACAATTAGTTAGGCCTATCTTTTGCAGCCCAGCTCGATGAGTGGGATTTTATTTGTTTGTTTAGTAGGAGACCCAGACAAACACTTTTTTAAGAAAATAATAATTAATTACTTAAAGCATCGTTTTGAAAACTTTATTTTAAAAAGAAAAGAAAATCATGTTCGGACAAGTTTTTACCTAATCTAATTTATGTATTAACCCATTAAATAAGACTGAATTTAATAATATTACTCAGACTAAGTCATATTTCATTTTTAAATTCCACCTCATTCTTTCTATTGGTTAAATGTAAGACTTTTAATAGAAACTATAAATATTAATCATTAAACTATCCCATTAAGAATCCTTGGATTACCCGAAAATTATTACATGAGCTGGACTCTAGTGGAGTGAATCTGCTCGACTGGTGAAGCAAATTCTAGTCTTATTGCTAGCTGCTCAAGCAGATTCCTGTGATTGGTTGGTTCGTTTTCTTTGTAATAATTAATCTAAGGCCATGAATAGTTGACCTTGAATAGTAGTTGAACACGTTACGGTTGGCAATCCCACGACCAAGGGCAAAAAAAAACACAATGTGTCGTATTAGTTTGACCTCGGCACCGAAGAATAATCATGACCAAGCATTACGATATGCTTATAATCTAGCAAGTGACGAATCTAACTATTCATCCAGTATGCCAGGTAAGCACGAAGAATTCATTTTATTTTACCGTTATCATTGTGTGATTTGCCGAGGGGTGAGAAATGAGGGTGACAGAGACATGCCACCAAACAGATATAATTGGACGCACATGAGAGAGTGGCCATGGTGTTGAGTTGCGTCTCGTGGCACTGGACCCGTGTCCCGTGAAAATGGATGTGGCGATGGACCAGCATATTTACTTTGAGAAACGTGGAATCCAAGGCTATGGAAGTTTCCCTCCCCACATGCTTCCCTTTATCGATCCTCAGCTCCCCTTTCCTCTATCGTCTCCGAGGTCTCTTCTGGCTTTTCAGCTGGCTCTTCACCCAGCAATGGCTACTTTTATGGATTTCACTGTTTGTGGACTGAACTTACAGTACCTCTTGTCCAGCTGGACCATATGGCCTCGGTAGGTGCTTAAGGTGGTGAATAGACTATAGAGGCACTGGCCAGTCAATCCTACCATTCTCACAATAGCAATTCGGTCAAACAGTAGTTTTGCTGAATTTTTTTTTTTCATTTTAAATGAATATATTTTGGTTTTTTTAGATTATTTTGATGTGTTAATGTTAAAAATAATTTTTAAAAAATAAAAAAATATCATTTTGATGTATTTCGGTACAAAAAACACTTTAAAAAGTTATCGCAACCGCTCTCTCAAACAAACCCATATCCTATGTAAGTGGCTATCTGTGATAGATAAAACAGCCAGCACCTTTAAGTGCAGTTACGGCTTGAAAAATGAAAAGATAGGAACCTGTTAAAGATGTGTTTAAGGGAATAGGGATCATATCTGAGTAAAAAAAGAGGCAAAGGAAAAGTTGCAGTACAATGCCATTTCTACTGGCAATCCCATAAAGAATGGAGGAAAATAAAATCATGCTATGTATATTTAGGCCACTTTTGGGAGTGATTACGATGCAGTCCACGTCTAAAAACCAAAAATATTTTACAAATATAGGTTGTGGCATCGTAGTTGGGCTTGCATTTACTTTAAAATTTATGTAATAAATCTAATTAAAATAGTGAAGATTCTTCGTGGGACGCAATGCGCTTTAGCATTTTTCATGTGGAAGTAAAGGGAAAGCAAGGGGCCAAAAAGAGGGGGGAGAATAGGATTGAATTGAACCTTCACCTCGAAAAAGGAGGGCCAAATAGCATTTTTTAAATATTAGGGGAGGCTAACGTTATTCTATAGACCCCACTCTGTAATCTTCTAGAGTTTTTTTTCTTATCCATAAACGATTAGATACTTTACTAATTAATCGGCAATTTATTCTCTTTCACACTTTTATCTACAGCAATTATAATATCACCGGCTGGTGATTCTCTGAGGTCACGTGGCGCACGATTAGGCTGGATGCTTCAGATCCGGAAGCCTGTGCATTTTGACTGAAGTCAACACACCTCTTCAGCAAAGGATAAACTTATAAAACACATATTAACCAGCAGTCGCGATGCAAAAATAGCCAGAAAATATATATTTCTAGCGTTTAAAGTGATGTCAAAACCTAAATCACAGAAACAAAATTGTCATTGAAACAAGATAATAAATTCTTTATTCATAAAATAATAATTGAATTGTTATCTTAATCTAATTTGTAGAGTTGCATGGACGAGGGCACAAATTTCGCCGGATGAAGCAGCTGGGTTGAAAATAGTTAATCGATCCAGATTTTAACAGTTGGATTGATCTTGTCAGCACAGGATAAACCACTATTTATTATAGTTGTCAATTTCATTTCGGTCTAAACGTTTCGTATCAGTTAAAAAAACAAGATAAAATGGTGTTTTTATCTCGATTTAAATTCTGGTCCATTCCGGATTTTTCGATCAAATACTGGCTGCAATATACCAGTTTCGTTCCACCCGTTCTGTTTCGACCATATAGTATTTTTTTAAATAATAAATAATTTTACAATATTAATCATATCTCTTAAACCAACCGTTAGATTAAAATAAAATTTTATGAGTAGTCTTTTAACATATTTATATATATTATATTAAAATTTCAGAACAATCAAAGAATGTAATGACCCTGCGAGATTGATAATGATATTCTCATAATATTATATATATATCTATAATTTTGTTAAAAAAATCATTTTATTGTGTTTTTTTAGATTAAATTGTATAATTTTAAATAATTTTATTTTTAGATTTAAACTATTTTTTTGAGTTAATATATTCAAATACACACACATATAAATAGTTCAATCCTGAAATAAAACACCAAAATATTCTGAAACCAATATATTTTATTTCAATTAAAAAAACAAAACAACAAATTTGCTATTTACTCACAGAAGGCAAGGCAGAGCCACCAACAAAATGAAAAATTGACTGCCATTTAATTTTGCAGTGCCGGTATTCCTTACATGCTGTGAAGACAAGCAGCTCATGGTACCTTTAATGGAAAGGTTATTTCTAGTTGAAGAAAAACTACCATAGTAAACCATGAACACATAAATAAAAAATAATAGTACACTAAATAAATAAATGTGATGGTTATTGAAAAATTTTAATGCATTTTTTATTGTAAATAGGACGAATGTGGTAGCTTTTAAAAATGTATTTTTAGTTATTTTAACTAAAGTTTATCTACAAATTAGAGAATATATACGTGGAAGCTCATGAAATGCTACTTCATGCAAGATAAACGACGACTAAATAAATAAATAAATGCTTTTTTATTTTTATTAGAGCCTCGTACATGTGATGACATTTATAAAATCCTACTTCCCCACTTAATCTATGTAGTGATTGTTTAAAAGTACGGTTAAAATTATTTGATTTTTTTAAAATGTATTAATATAATATTTTTTTATTATTTTTAGAAAATTATTTTTGTCATCAGTACAGGAAAATAATTTAAAAATACCAAAAATATATGATTTAAAATAAAAAATAAAAATTATTTTTTTTATTTTTTTTTAATATTTTCAAAACACAATAAAAAAATATAAAAAATCGAAACCACTATAAAGAAATAAATAAATAAAATACTGGCCTCGCAATTAGTTTCCATTAACCATAAAAGAAAAAGGCGAACCCCTTCGATACTATAAGGAATAAAGGACTATATTGCAAATTTTAATTAAAGAGGTCAAAGTGAAATTGTGTACGGGGCTAAAATAAAATTCACCCTCCAATAAATTTAGTTATATACCCGTAGGTGACAGTCCTGTCGTCCTCACACGTCATAAAATAGCGAAAACTTTCAAACTTAAAAGAGAAGCGATAGCATACAGCAACGTCACTTTACACTTGTTAGACCCGCTCAGATTCTAGAACACGTAACCCAACCGTTTATATTTAACGGTGATTGATCATTAACATTCACACCGTACTTGTGTATGTCGCTCTCACAAAAACATCTCTCCTCTCTCTCTCTCTGCGGCTAAGATTAAAAAGCAAGAGAAATTTTTTAAAAACAACACTGCTGCTCTCTCACTCTCTCGCTTCCCCCTTTTATATTTTTTTTCTCGCTCTCTATCTCTATCACGACGCCGACACCCTAACGGTTCGCCGTAGTAAAACGGCGCCGCCGGTATTTCCTTACGGAGGAGTTTCAAGATCCTCCACCATTTCTCGATCTCTCGAACTCTCGAGCTCGTTCCGTGCTCTTTACTAACTCACATTGTTTTTTTGTGTGTGTGCTCTCAAATTAAATTCGCGATAATAAAAATCTTCTTAAAAAGGTATTAATTATTCAAGTTTTATATTAGATAGATCTTTGCTGTTTTAAATTTTGTTTTGGAGAGGATATTGGTATTGCGATTGGATTTTAGCCTGTTTTTTGGGGGTATTTTTTAGTGTAATTCTGTTTTCGTTTCGATTATGATAGAGATTAAGTGCAGTCTTAGATAATTGAATTTTAGGGTTTTAATCGTCATAAAAAGGTATTCAATGTTAGGGAAATTTGAATTTTGATATATATATATACTTCCTGCATTGTATCTTAAGTAATTTACTTTCTTCTTCTTCTTTTTGTGCGTGATAGGTATACAAAATGATCGGATCATTTCTAACAAAAGGGCTAGTGTATGTTTCCGGCGATCTAATTTTTTTTCTCGCATTTGAGCTTAAGGAACGAGCACTAAAATGGTTATAATGTATTGGCAGGATGGTTTTTGGCTATGCTTATCCAGCTTATGAGTGCTATAAAACAGTTGAGTTGAATAAGCCAGAGATTGAGCATCTTCGCTTTTGGTGCCAGTATTGGTATTTCACTTTAATTTGATGTTTGTGAATGTTTGAGTGTATTTCTTAGTGCTAGAAGTGGGTTTCATTTTCTCTCTGGTTGCAGGATTTTGGTGGCTGTTTTGACAGTTTGTGAGAGAATTGGAGATGCTTTTATTTCATGGTATTGATTCTTAGCTTGAATCTAGTTGCAATTTTTGTGTTCAGCATGTCAAATGGCATTTTCATTTTAATTTTCTGTCTCGGTGGTGTCTTGAAGGGTTCCAATGTACAGTGAAGCTAAGTTGGCGTTTTACATATACTTGTGGTACCCTAAAACTAAGGTATGTATCTATAAAGTGCTTATAAGAATGTTTTGCTCATGTATCTACATCCCATACTAATCTTCATTTTAATTGCCCCTCCTGTTTTCTCTGTTTCAGGGAACTAGCTATGTGTATGATTCCTTCTTCAGACCATATGTTGCGAAGCATGAGAATGACATAGATCGCAGCTTGTTGGAACTGAGAACAAGGGCTGGAGATATGGCAGTTGTATATTGGCAAAGAGCTGCAAGTTATGGTCAGACAAGAGTTTTTGATGTTTTGCAGTATATTGCTTCACAATCAACACCAAGGCCTCGCCCTGCTCAGGTAATGTAATTAGGAGTTTATAATGCTGTATGCTTGCCATTATATCTTCTATACAATTTCATTGTGTTAGCAAACCAGCCAACCAAAGTAAGGTGCAATCAAATAGATGTATTCAAATATGGACTGCTTATAGGGGCATGTAAATTATAGTTTAAAGGTGTTGTCTCTCTGGTTTATAAGATGCAATCATGTACTAGGGTTTCATTGCGCGACCAACTCTACTTCTCTTGGAGGTTTGACAAGGATCTATCAGCATCTTTGGTTTATAAGATGCAATCATGTAGTTGCTGCTGATAGGGGTATGTAAAGAACGTTGAATTATATTTGATCTTTTGTCCTTTTAGAACTTTGCATGTTGGAGATGGGAGGCTGCAATTGGGAGTGGTGATTGAAATGATCCATGTTGTCTTGTTGAGTTATAGATGCTGTTACACTATCAGTTTTGTACTTATTTGACTGTTTAAATCACAGCCACAGCCGCAAGGTGCTAGGGCTCGCCAGCCTCCTGCTCCCAGTCGTCAACCTTCTACAAACCGCCAAGCAACTCCTGCACCAGAAGAGACTGAGGAACCTCCATCTCCCACTTCTAGCACATCTTCAAGTCAAAACCAAATGGAAGTGGCAGAAGTGGAAGCAGGTCCTTCAAAGGTACTTGAAACAGCAGTTCCTGCAACAGCTTCAAATGCTCAAAAAGAAAATGCTGCTGCGTCTGAAGTTTTCAGCCAACCGAAACCAACCGAGGATGGAGCAGCAGTAGAGACTGAAGAAGCGCCATCATCTACAGCAAATGAAAATGAAAACCCTACACCAAAGGAGACTGTGATGGAGCAAACAATGCGGGTTACACGTGGCAGATTGAGGAAAACCCGTTCTGAAAAAAACCGCTGAAGATCGGTGTCAGTTCCCCCCTCCCCAATTTTAGCCCTCAGAACTAGCATCTAATCAGTTGGTGGATGGTGAATGGGTATCCAATCTTGCTGTAAATTTGTCATCTTCTGTTTCCTAATTCCATTTGTTGCTTTATTTTTTGAACTCAAGTTGGCAAATTTAAGGGTCTTGGGTTACTTAGGAGCTGATTGATGCCACCCTAAAAAGTGATGAAAAATAATCACGAAAAATTAAGCAGTTGAAAATGGTATGTAAAGCAGGTTCAAATAATTGCATGACACCTATGATGAACTCATGTGGTTGACTGTGATCCACCTATTCAAGCAGACCTATCACTATAAAAAAGTGCTCTTCTTGTTACAGTTTTTGCTTTTTAATTTTTTAATTTGAAAATACATTAAAGATTATTTTAAAATCATTATATTAAAATTAAAATGATTTTGAAAACACAATAATTTAAATAGAAATAACTTATTTTAAAAAAAAACAACATTTCTGCCGCAAAAACAAGGTCTTATTTCACCAGATTGCTAGAGAATTGCTATGAATTTTTTCAAGTCAATGAATATTCCATGTTGGTCGGTTCGAATGAAAATGATGCATTAGGTATGGTAGTGGTTAAGAGATCCGGTTATTGATGTGGAAAACAAACTAGAAAAATATTTTTTATAATTTTTTATATTATTAAATCAAAATAATTATAAAAAACACTAAAAAATATCAATTTGATTTTTTTATAAAAAGAAATCCAAATTTTAAAAAATACAGTCCAACCACCCTTCTAAATAAATGCAAACTGAGATCTGATATCGAACCAGTACAAGATGCGTTTTAGGGGATATTACATGCCAAAAGAACCTAATCTACGACATGAAACAGAGCTGTGGATTGGTACCGACCTCTGTAAATGGACGCAGCATGGTGAGATTTTGATATCTCATGATGGAGCATGCTCGACGGAAATTCGGTGGATGGCACAACCACAAAGCCTAAACATAAAGCAAAGGCCTCAAGAATCTTGAAGGATTGCAGTTCCGAAGTCTTTGTTAGGCTCATCTAAAGTGAAATGCCTGATCATGCTGTCTGCACAAGCAATTTAATTTCACAAGTAGAAAAATAACAAGCTAGGTAAAAGGCCGGTTCCTTGAAAGGCAAGGAGGAGAGACACAAGATCTTGATCTGTTTTTTTTTTTTTTTTTTTTTTTTGGGGGGGGGGGAAGGAAGGGCTGTTATTTATAAATTTAACTTTCCCTGATTCAGAAATCAGAACAGTAAATCAAAATTTTCTAACATGTCATTGACTTCTCCAAAGCATATCGAAAATAACTATAACGGTAACCATACCTAAAGGAAAAGCTATTATAAATTTCACTTTCCCCAATAATGCTGTTTGGTGTGACATGCAAAAGGTACGATTTGTAAATGGTTTCAATCTCAGCTAAATTATTAGTTTGGCACTCATTTCAAGAGTATTTTTGGGAAGAAAAAAATTTATTTAAAATTATTTTGATGTGGGGATATTAGAAATTTTGTAAAAAAAATATATTTTTTAATATAGTTATAAATAAAAAATTATTCAAAAAAATAACCCCAATAAGAATTCCCGAGTACACTCTAAATTATGACCATCAACACCAGAATCGTCGAAAAAATGGACCATTTTTTCAACAAAGATTGTTTAGGTAGCTGATCAACACGGGCAGCTAGATGGTTATACGCTCACTGGCTCTTGAATCTCCAGACCCAAGGCCGAGATACGGTCCTTCACATGGCGTTGCCTGAGGGATAGATTCTGCTGGGTTGCACCAACTGCTACGATATGGGATGGGACAACCACTAATCTTTTTAAAAATTATTATCATTGCAATTAAAGGGTGGGGTGGGGCTGGGGGTAGCTGTAAAAGATATAAAATTACCATTCCCTTGCAGACATCTAATACGTCCTGCTGCCTGATTTTCATTTACATTATGAACTTCTCTTGATGTTCGTTGCAGAAGCGATGAGGAGACCATCCAAGAGGCAAAATCCTCGATATCAGTTGCATAGCATGCGATTAACAATAAGGTCAGCACTGATATGTTAGCCTCCGGATTCCGCATGGCAGATCCAGATATTTCAAAAACTAGAACTTAATGAATCAAAACGAAGTGTTAAGAGAAACTATCAAACCACAATTCTGAAACGCTGACTGAATCATCGATAATCTGCAACAGGATGGATCACATGCAAACAGGTTAGTCAAGTTTGCTTCCCCATATAGCCAAAACGCCAAAACAAGTGTATAGAGGTGCTTGTGCAGGAGCAAAACTAAAAATTAGTAAACTGTTATGAAGCTAATTTGAGGTTTCCAATATTTATTTAGCACGGTCCCAGATGATTCTAAAGTTAGTGAGCTGAATGTCTCACAACTGTTTTTGCTACCCCGACACTCTGAAGACAACACCGCATCTTGCTCTCTGCATTGACTACAGTTCCAAGCAGTTGTATCCATTGGTTAAAAATGCTCAACAGTTACACCCTTGCCTTGTTTGGATTTTGCTACAAGCATCATCAAGTGAGCTTTATGAAATTGTAGCAGACATCAAATTTTGAACAAAATCATGCAGGGCAGTTCATAATATTGTCAGGCTAAAAACTAAATAAACACTGCATATCTGTTGTGGACGTTACCTCAAGAGATACACATCAATGGGTCCAATGGTGCTTCTAACAGTCATTTTGTACTGAGGGGAACCAATATCCTGCTCGTGTGAAAAGCATTACATCAGATATCAATACATTTTCAATAACTTTTAAAGCTCCACGCCTCCGCACTTCATGCCTCATCAGGATCGGGAGCTTCCAGACAACTAGCTTCAGGAGCTTTTATTGCTAGAAGTGTTTGGTTCTGCAGCTGAAGTAACACAACTAGAAAGTGTCACTGCATTTGGGAAATGATACCAGAGATTTCAAAGAAATCCCCAAAACTTAGGTACCTGGAAGCATTAAAGGCTGGCAATGTCTTCTTCCATCAGAACGAGATACCTAACGAAACCAAGTAGGCAATAAAGCTAGAACCAAGTCATATTGACAGCATTAAATCTGTGGGAGAAATAGCATACTTTTCGCGACACACATCTTCCATCAAGCCTCTCAGAAGTTCTTGTCTATCACTGAAAAGAGAACATGATAACAGCTTAACTCATCACAGAGGTCAGATCAACCAAGAAAATGGGAAGAGAACCGAAATTGAAACTAACCTTATAGGAACTCTGTAGTATATAAACTTTCAACTTCAGCCTATAATCAAATCAAAAGATAAACAAGTATGAAGACCAATGACTTTTAACATGTTATGGTGTTACCTCTTAAACGTTAGAAAGCTGAAAAGCCAACTGATGGATGAATGGTCCTTTCACTACAGAGTATTAGTTATCATCAATTTCCAACAATCTAAACTTTATCTTGTATATACAAATCATTACATGCCCACTGCATCTTCCACACACTGGCAATTCATAGAAATCCACCATATTAAAAAATTCCATATGAGTGATATTTCAGGTCATTTAATGTTAGCTCATTTTTCCCTGAAATATGTAACCACTTAAATCATAGAGTGCAATGACAAGCATCCAGCCCATAAAAGCCAACAACAGGTTTTCACTTTCTAGAAATATGACCCATAACATTCGCCAGCAACTTTTCGGTTACAAAAACTTGGTTTTACAATCAAATCTAACATTGACAACCTAAAACAAAAGAAAAATGTCGCAACACCCTTTTCTAGGGCACGTAAAACAAGTTTAATTTGAATCTTGAATTTTGTGAAATTCAAACAAATGCTAAGCATGCTTGTATGCAACAATGATACCGTTCCATTGTGTATGTGCACATGTCATCAGTGCAGAAAGAATGAGACCAGCAAAAAGCATCCAACTTATGAAAATATATAATTGCTGCATAAATACTTTTATTCCAGCATGATCATCCATTATCTTTTGCTCAAAATCGTCATATCCCCTGTTTATAAGGTCCGTCAGTCGATTACAAGCTATGAAAAGTAGTCAACAAAGAAAATGCACGGAAAAAAATCAGTGATATTACTTCCAGCGTATATGATTTCTTGAAGTATTCTTCTATAAACCCTATCCCTTCCAGAATATTTGTAATATCATATATCCTCCTCTTTTGGACCTGTCAAAACCATTATTGTGCCAGGAAAGTTCAATTAATAGCAAAGATGTTCATGCTACCCACAGAATAACTATCACATATGCATTTCACATTATAGCTAGTTGTGATAAGCTAAAAGGAGACACGCTACTGCACTGGGGGGAAAAAACCCACCTTATGTGAACCCTCCAGCTTGAGCAATTCAATTCTCTTATTTAGCAGCATACGTGCATAGCCCATAAAACTTTCCTTTTCAGTACCTCCAACACTCCCACAGTTTTTTTCAGATCAAGTGTCCCATCCTGAGCCTCCTGGGTCAACTTGACAAATTTCTTGATTAACATGCCTGGCCGAAACAGATTTAAAGCCTCCCAAATTAACAGGAAGTAGAGACATAAGAATGCTTACTGTGTGTGCAAATAGAATAAACCTAGGAATATTCTAAACTAACAAAGATTGTATAAGCTAATCAATCCGAACTTATCTACAATAATATAAATCATTTCTTGAAGTTCTATCTAATAGCTTTAGCTTTAGGTTAAAATGGTATTAAAGTTTACCACCAAGATCGGAGTGTAACTTATGTAAGTTTCAAGCTAAAAAAATATATTAAAAAATAATATAAATTATATTTTATATCTCACCCGATAACATAAATTTTTAGGTTTGAGATGTTTCTTTTAACATGTCTGAAGAACTGTCATATCGGCACCATAGTAGCTGAATTCAGAAACTCTCAAGTAAATATCAATTTAATATAAAACTCAGAATCCCCAACGAGAGGCTCGAAAATATAACAAGCATTAATTTACCAAAGGATAATGTGACACATTACCAGCATCTAATCTTTCCGTCAGTGATTTGCAAGTGTAAGATCAGTAACCATATCACTTCGCGCAGGGATGGTTGTATCTCTGGTAGTCTGAAACTCGGGATTATCACCTTCACTTTTCGTCCCCAGCTGTGATAACTATCTGACAAATTCAAATTAAATTACAACCTAATTAAAAAGACTGCATGATCTGTAAACGACAAATTATAATGGAGCTTCATTAAAACATAGCAGTTGTCTCAGATTCATCGAAGAACATAGCGCAATACGCAATCGTAACCCTAAACAAATGGAAATTTACAAGTTTCATCGACTAATACAAACAAGGACACACACACACACACACATTATAAAAAATAAACCATGAAAGAATTAAAATGAATATTAATCAGAAAATTATATATGAAGATAAACAGAGAAAAGATTAAGAAAAGGAGGGTAAAAAAACTAACAGCGACTTCACGAAATGCAGAATGCGAGTTGGAACTATGGAATTGAAAGATGAGAGAATGTTATAGTTAGCAGAAGGAGGACGCGAAGGAGGGAGAGGCTGGTGGTGAGGTTTAAGGAAGGAGGAAGGGAAGAGTCGGTTTGAAGGCGTTGAATTATTTGAAGAAGAAAATAAATTCTGATTGTGAGAATGTGAGTGAAGTAACTGAAAGTGAAATTGCGAAGGATTATTTTTCCGGATCGGATCTTCTCCAGTGTTCTCCATGAAAGGAGATTGATTTAGCTAGGGAAGGAAGGGTTAGAGAAGGGGAAAATTAGAAAACGGTAGTTGCCGGGAGAGAAGGATTTGGAATCGTAGAGAAGCAGCAGCGCTGAGCAAGGGAGATTCGAATGCGTATGCCCGCCTTTTTGTTGCCTCCTCTTCTATTTTTTTCTAGGATTGAGATGGGCCTGGGCCTGGGCCTTTCTATTCTAGAGTGTTTTAGAGTTTCTGGTACTGTATTTTTTATTTTATTTTCTCAATCACATAGAAAAAACTTTAGCTGTCAAGTAATTTTTGCAAAGATTTAAATAATATTTTTTGTATTGATGAATATATATTTTTTATTTATTTTATATATAATCATTCATCTCCGTTTGGAATAAAAATATATTTAAAAAAAAACACAACTAAATGTATTTTTTTTAAAACCTACCATTTTAAACCATAATGTTAAACACACACTAATCCTAATTATATATATATATATATATAAATACATTTTACTAAAATATTATAGACGGATTAAACAAAATAATTGAGAAAGAGACGTGTCCTTCATTTAAAGGATAAAAAATTGCTTTAAAACCATTTCATAGACAAATTTATTATACATCCATGTCTATATCCCTCTACTAAAATACATTAGACTCTGTTCGGTAATTTGAATCTTCAATTAACACAAGGTTTCAGGGTTTTCGTTTTTTGTCGTTGGAAGGTTCAAAGCTAGTTAGGAAAGTTCCGTAGGGTTGGGTAAGATAATCGAGCCCAGTATTCAAGAGATCATAGCGCTCGGAACTTGGAAGTCTAGAGTTGGTCCATCTTGAAAGAAAGGGTGGGCGTTTTCTGAACTTTTATTTATCGATCGGCCTAGACTAATTTCGAGTTCCATGGTATGGGCAAGTCCAGTTATGGTCCGTTAAAAGGTTTAGAATTGAGTTTAAATTTATTTTTTTAGTGTTTCTGAATTATTTTAATTTATTATTAATAAAAATAAATTTAAATAATAATAATACTTTGGTGTATTTACGGAAATATTATTATTTTTTTAAAGCATCTGTTTAGAATAAAACCTTGTGTAAAATACTATAAGAAGACATGAAATACTATGTTTTAAATGATTAATCATGTTTTGGGCCAACATATAGTATTATGCTCTAGTCACACCGTTCAAGGTTTCTTGTTATGTTTTTTTCGCAGGTGGTGTTATTATCATTATCGATGATGTGAGAAGCATATGCTATAATATTATTTGGATTCGTTTCAATATTTTGAGGGGAAAAAATTATTTAATTTTTTTCCTATATGTATTTTCAGACTATTTTAATATACTAATATTAAAAATACTTTTTAAAAATAAATAAAATATTAAGTCCTTGTCAATGATTTTTGCTAACTCAAGTTCATGCAGCCTAGAATCAGTCTTGAGGTGCTTTCGATTTATTTATTTTTGTGGCAGAATAATTAAAATTTGAGATCCGGAGAAAGCAAGCTCCCAAGTCCCAAGCTTCCAGGTCTCAACTGATTCGCTAGATCTACACATCGAGGTTAATAGTCCGTTCACATGTAAGGTTGTAACCTAGCTTCCAAGACAAGTTTGTTTTCTAACACTGGCACGACCGGTCCGTGATCTCACAACAAGGGTCAAGACTCAACAGTACTCCTCTTAATGGCAAAGATGGAGCTAAGAAACTTAATTACCATAAAAGACACTAAATTTAATAGTTTATTTTCATCTGCAGACACATGACCAGTTCCATAAACTATAAAGTAAGTGAAAATAAATTGATTAATTAATTAAGAGTATAGAGCTATGACTCCAGTATTTTAATGGTTAGGTTTTGATGAATAAATAAGATAAAACATTTGCTATGCTTGCAAGATTATCATCTCAGCTGGTTCTTTTGGTGGAATGGTTTTTTTTTTGTCTGTTTAATAAATAATTATTCCATGATGGTTCAGATACAGACTAGTCTGGTTCCCTGAGCTGGGGACGACAAGGGAACTCTGCTTTCTCTATTTATTCATTTATTTTACCTTCTTAGGAGAATGGTTGGCCAAATCCATATCTGACTTCTAACAACTCTTAAGATGCCTTATTTTGCCTTGCTGTTTCTATTTTCTGTTTGATTCGCCTTGCGTACAAACATACGCACGGAGACATAAATTTTGGTTCAACGGATCAAGTGCCAAAATTGTTGATCTACCGGTTAGCTTATGTACTGTTTTTCCTGTGTTTCAAAAATATTTTTAAAAAAATTATAATTTTTTATTTTAAATTATTTTTTATATTCTTATATTATTTGTATATATTAATGTTAAAAATTATATTTAAAAAAATATTATTTTAATATATTTATGAATAAAAAATATTTTTAAAATCAATCGCAGCTATAATCTCAACCATATACTTGGACTCGGGAGGTCTTCATGTTTCACAACGTGGCAATGCTTGTATACTTGATTGATGCTAATTTACCTGTAGCTCATCCGACAAATAAGTTTTTCTTCTTAAAAGATTTGGGGTTCGATCTTGAAGTTGAAAAAAACACTGAATCGATCGAAGCATCGAACTACAGATCACCAGCGAGTCATTTAAGCTGGGATCGTGGCATCACAAGTGGACGTTTCTATTGGGTGAGAGCCATGATGCCACGTGGTGAGAGGCAATGGTGCCCGAAGTGAAAGTGACTGCTAGCTAGGTTGCTTTGGGCATCGGAGGAGGAAATAGGGGCAAGTTGTTCATTTTATCCAGGGAAGTGGATGGCCGGAGACATAAAAAGAAGCGTATTTGCTGCAAGGACTTCGATACTTTCTCATGTTTTATATGATGTCTCTTTGGCTCATGCGCTACTTTTTGCTTCCTTTGGAATCTGTACCCCACCAGGCCATGATTTGATGCATAAAATAACCAATGTCCACACCTTTAGAGAATATCGCCTCGACACATGATAGGAACTGCCCACTCCATCGAATTCATTGTTTACTTATCGGCAATGCTGACATAAATTCATCGAGTCCATCAACCCGAAGAAGTTATCCAGAGCCAAGTCTACATTGCCGAAGCGTGTGGATTCAAACTCGGGAAGTGTTCCGATGGCTTGTGCAGCGTTCATTTATTTTTAAAAACAAATTAATAGGTTGTTTTTACCGGTTCATGTTTGCAAATAAACTTTACATTTTTATTAATAAAAAAATACTAAAATAATTAGGATTTTTCTTCAACTTCTCCGGCCCTTCGCTAATCATACGAGTAGTGAATGGAATCTCCCCTGTTTTTCCCCTTTGTTCTTGAACTTTTTTTATTTATTTCAATTAGATAAGAAAGAGTTTTAAATTATAATATAATGATCAAATTAAAAGTTAGATGACTAAAATGTAAAATACAAAAAAATATATTATTAATTTCAAATCTATAAAAAAACATTATTTTTATCTAGAAGTTCATCTTGTTTATTTTACAGTAGTTGAGTTTTAGAGATGAAAGATAAAATCACTAAAAATAATTGAGAAGAGAGAAAATAGTTGATTGTAATGGTTTTGGACCTTCATATTACCATAAAAGTGCATCAGAATGCTATAGATTTGTGCAAAATAATATATTTGGGCATATTTTTGTGAAGTGCGAGTTTTAAAAAAATATCAAAATCTATAATTGATATGAATTTATTTATTTATTTAATAGGTTTAAACAAAAATTGAATGTTTTTTTTTAAAAAAAAAAACATTCATTAAGCAATATATTTAAAAAAAAAGACAAAAAAAAAAAAGACAACATTGAGCCACAACTTTTTTCTAAACCATTAATCTAGGATATTAGATCTGAAATATTATACATAAAAGTTGCAAAACTCAATTCTTAACAAATACAATATCGAATTATGAATTATTTCAATTATTATTCTCATTGTTATTATTATGATTGTTAAATTATCACAAGCATTATAGCTGTCACTGTTACCATTGTTGTAAATAATTAATATTATAATTATTATTGACATTACCGTCGTTGCAGCCATTATTATTGTTATTATCGTCGTCATCACTATCACAATAATCATTATCGGTTAAACCATCGTTAAAGTTATTACCACCACAACTATAATTAACATCACCATTATTTTTATTTTTATTAGTCATCATCATTATTAGTGTAATTATTTAATCATTATCATTATTAGTATCGTCATCGCCACCACTATTGTCACCGTGATTATAACCACTTTTATGACCGCTGACATTGTTATTGTTATTAATATCAGTAAAATTATCATTAATATTATTATTGTCATTAGTATCATTATTATAATTATTTTTGTTATTATTGTTAGTCTTAATATCATGAATTATTTCAATTATTATTATCATTATTTTTATTGGAATTGTTGAATTGTCACAAGCATTGTAGCTAGCACTATTATCATTATTAAAAATAATTAATATTTTAATTATTATTAGCATTACTATCGTGTCACCATCAGTATCGTTATTATCGTCGTCGTCATTATCACAATAATCATTACCGTTTTAACCATCGTTAAAGTTATTAGTATCATCACAATCATAACCAATACCACTATTTTTTTTAATTAACCATCATAACTATTAATGAAATCATTTAATCATTGTCATTATTAATATTGTTGCCACCATCACTATTATCATCACGATTATAACCACTATTATAATTGCTAACATTACTATTGTTATTAATATTATTAAAATTATCATTAGTATTATTATCTCTATTAGTATCATTATTATGATTGTTTTTGTTGTTGTTATTATTATTATTATTCTTAATATTAATTTATAAATTATTGTTATTATTATCACCACAATCATAATTATTAATATCACAAGCACCACGACCATTACAAATAAAATATTGTTGTTATTACCATTAGTAATGTCACTATTATTATCATGATTATAACATCTAACATTATAATTACCATCATTGCTCAAATAATGAAAATTATTTTGAGGAGTAAATTAAAAAAAAAACTTTATTAAAAGAGCAAGCAAGAAACACAAACACAATCATTAAAATTATTATTATTGCGCAAATAATAAAAATATACCAAAGATAAAAAAACCAAAAAACTTTAACAAAGGAGCAAACAAACAAAATAAAAAAAAAATAACAAATCCAAAATAAATATTATTAGCATTATAAATCACTTGATTTGAAGAGAAAAAAAAAAGGGGGGAAAATATCAATTTTAAAATGTCCATTAACACAATTTAAATTTCAAGACTAAATTGATTAAAAATAAAATTTCAACAAAAGAGAAAATGATAAAAATTAAAAACCAAAACTAAGAGTATAGACACAAATAGGAATAAAAAATAGGAATTACTTCACAAGAATTGAAAAAAATAAAGGAATTAAAACATAACAAAAAAATTAAAAGAATAAGAGCCGAATACAAAAACAAAATACATGACAAGTTTTAGTTGAAGGACAAAATTGAAACAAATAAAACCAATTATAGAAGAAATCAAGATGAAAAAAGAAATCAAAAGACCAAGGATTGAATTGCACAAATCATAAACAAAAAGGACCTGTATGCATTTTCGGTTCCAATAAAAAGAAGAAAAAACAATTGACCATCATCAAGTCTTCGACCACCATGAGGCATGAGCTGACACGCGCACCATGACGATAAAGAGATAACGATAAAGAGATAATGACAACACATCCAGTAAGATGGTGGTTGATCATTTTCAGTCACTGCATGATGCTTCGCGCATCGCTTGTATGGCATAGACAGAAAAAAAAATAATTGGCATGTCAGGCAAACGCGTTAGCAACCTTTTTTTAAAAAAATATAAAAAATAAAAAAATCACCACAACATCCTACTCGTCCTAATAACAAAAAACCACATATGCAAATATCAAAAATACACCTGGGCTAACTCTTTGTTTTTGTTTTTTTAAGGGCAAATCAATGCTTTCACCATTCATAAAAATAGAAAAACCAACAATATCCTTGCCGACGACCCTATTTTTGTTGTTGTCTAAATCAAGGGAAAAATAATTATTTTATTGTTCATTAAAAAATGAAATGTTTATAACACCATTGCCAAGTTAACGATTTTCGATTGAATCTAGGGGTAAAATCAAAATTTTATTGTTCAAGATAAAATGAAAAAAACACAAACACCACTAAACCCAACAATTTAAATTTTATGAATTGAAGAGCATAATAGTAATTACACTGTTTTAATCCATAAGGGACTTTTTCTGTAGTTACAATGAACAATCTAGGTTATAAATTTGATTTAATTTTTTTGTAAAGCCTTGTTCATCTCCATAATACCACACTTTTCATAAAAAAAATAAGTTTTTTTTCCAAGTTTAATTTTATTTTTGATGTTTTTGTGTTATTTTGACATGCTAATGGTATTTTTTTTAAAAAAAAACAAAATATTATTTTAATATATAATAAAACAATTAAAAAAGCAATCGCCACCACAATGTCAAACATCACCTAAAATAGATGATAAAAAAAAATTTCATGTATGGTTCTTTAGATGATGTATTTTTTAGACTTGACCAATTTCATAGCTCAGACAAACTCGATTTTTTTTTAAATTATTTTTTATTTGGAAATTGAGTTTTATTTTTCATTTTTCTTTCTATGCAATAATTCCATTCTGATCTATTTCTTACTTTGTTATCATTGAGATATTTCAAAAATAATATAAAAATATATTTTTATATTATTGACAAGTGTTTATCTTTTGAATTGAATAGTTATTTTTTTATTTGTCACCTGTGTCTTATTTTCTAATAATATTACTAAATCAATAAAACTTATTTTATTAAATGAAACCCACCTAAACGAGTACCCTCTCAAATCCAAACAGTGGGTTACAGGCTTAGTCAAAGTACTCAAAAAATGGTACTAATCGACACGACAAACCTCCTGCATATACTTGACTCAATCACAAAATGGTTAACCATCAGGGTGGGGTTAGTTTTGCAAAAGGCACCCTCACTTGGGTGAAAAAACAGTAGTTAATACAAAAGGTGGAGTGAAACATAACTTGAGATCACTAGATAACACACAAAGGCAGACCCACCCGTACCGCACTCTCTTTGCCTCCTCCTTATTACCGATCTCGGAGCCCTCTGCATTACACGAAACTCTCTCCTTGTTTCAAGCACTCTCTCTCTCTCCTCCCCCCTCTCTCTCATGCCATAATCAGTGCAGAGATAACTCTATCAGCTACTCTTCTTCTGTCTTCTAATTTGCTTCCGATGGCTGCCCTCACCTTCTTACAAGAACACAAAGAGACTCGTGAAAAAACCCCGTCCAGGAGCAAGCGAAAGCTGCGAAAGGAAAAGGAAAAGGAAAAGGAAAAGGAAAAGGAAAAGCAACCATCTTCATGGGACCAGATCAAGAACCTACTGACCTGCAAACAGATCGAGGGGTCAAGAGTGCACGACCCATCAAAGAACCCCAATGGACACTCGAAATTCGGCTCTTCCTGCAGCTCAATATGTAGTTTTAAAGCCGTTGTTCATGGCAACACGAGGGTTGTTCATAGAGCTGACAACTCACCTGAAAGTAGCACAGTGGGTCAAGAAACTGGGCTACTGAGTCGGAAAGATGGAAGCACCAGGTCACAATCGACTCGGTCATTGGCGGCGTCAGGGAGATCCAACGGTGGTGTAACGTACTCGTCATCCTCTAGAGGCATGCAATTTAGGAAACTTTCAGGTTGCTATGAATGTCACATGATTGTTGACCCTAGCAGGTATAGTGCACTTTCATATTCATTTTTTCCTCTTAATTTCTCATTTTCTCTTGAATATAACAAAAGGAAAGAAAATAAAGAATATTATTTATTGATTTCGGGATAAAAAATCCAGGTGCCCATCTGCAAGAACCACAATTAGTGCTTGTACTCAGTGTGGAGAGGTCTTTCCAAAGATTGAAAGCTTGGAGCTTCATCAAAAAGTTCGCCATGCCGGTAAGTTTTATTTTCATCTTAATTACAAGGAAATTTATCGTTAATTACGTATTTTTGCAGATTTTTCTTATCTATTATTCATTCACAATAAGAGGTTGAATACTTTGACCACGCGATTAAAGTTTCTACATATTCAACTATTTTTTCTAGATTAATCAGTAAAATCATTTTGCAACATGCATTTTTTTTTATGAGGAGCATGAGCTTAATTTTAGTTGTTGTTTTCCAATTCACCTGTTTTTTCTTTTTTGTTTCCTGTCTAGGGTTTTTTTTAGTTGCCATTTACTCGAGTAATGTTAATTATCTCAAATAATATCAATTATTTGATTGTTTGTCTTATGATCATACATTTGTATATATAATAAAAACATATATAATTGAAAAAAAAGAAGCATATAAGATATAATTCAAAATGAATTTATATAATTATAAAAGAAAACATGTCGTTATATCATTATTGCTGGTTTTGTCTCGTCTAACTCAAAACAGAGCACTAAATATATACAATTTACAGAAATTATGTCACGGTGATGGAACTATATACACTATGACATACATAGCTTTTTCATTCAATCAACGAGCTAAACCTAGAGTTTGAAAATAGAGGCACGAACCTTTCTTTTTATGATTGTTGTCTACATGCTTTTTATTTCCCACCAAATTTGCACAGATAAAAAATCAGTAAATTACTTTATTTTCCATTACTGTTAATGCTTTTAGAGCAGCTTCAGCGACTTTCCCTTTGAGGGAACGATTTTTTCCTGTCAATCACGTAGGATAATCTATACACAAGGTCACAGGGACCATTTACTAGACGCACACAGCTGTCCCCCGATGATAAAAAATTAATGGCCTGATTTTTGTCATGGAAGTAACTGTAACGTCCCGTAGCGTTAAATTTGCACGGACACTGACCCCTATTTATTGCCATATGTCCAGTATCGGAGCTGGCGCCAGAAGATTCGGGCCGAAATATCGTGGAGATCATCTTCAAATCAAGCTGGGTCAGAAAAGACAACCCAGGCTGCAAGATCGAAAGGATATTAAAAGTCAACAACACACAACGAACGATCCAACGGTTTGAGGAGTGCAGGGACGCAGTGAAGACACGTGCGCTCAGCAGCACTAGAAAAAACCCCAGGTGCGCAGCTGACGGCAACGAGCTTTTAAGATTTCACTGCACAACGTTAACCTGCTCTCTCGGCTCACGGGGTTCGTCCAGCTTGTGCGGCTCAATCCCTGGCTGTGGCATATGCACCATAATAAGACACGGGTTTCAAGGCAAAGGGTGCAAGGGTGTACTCACCACGGCTAGTAGTGGTAGGGCCCACGACTCATTCCGGGGATGTACGGACGAGCGGAGGGCCATGTTGGTGTGTCGTGTGATTGCTGGGAGAGTGAAGCGCGTGGCGGAGGATGCGCCGCCGTCTGAGGAGGATGGTGCGTCGTCAGCTGCTGGTGGCTCATATGATTCTGTAGCCGGGTATGCCGGGATTTACTCGAGTCTCGAGGAATTATCTGTGTTCAATCCAAGGGCTATATTGCCTTGTTTTGTTGTTATTTACAAGGCTCTCGAGTCTTAGATTATTATATTTTCCACAGCTTCTTGTCTTATTGTTTTCACCAAGTAGTTTCCCTTCTCAAGCTCGGAACCGATCATACCTTGAGCGAGGGTTAGCGTAACTCTGCTAACCTCTGCAGGTGTTTGTGTATATAAACCTTGACCTGAAGACTTCAGATTGGAGAGATTATTCACCAAACGACACATTAATGTTGTGGCCCTTCATTCGCCTATGTTTCTTTTTCCTGTTAATGGTATCTTCTATAGAGTCTTCATCGAGTTAAGCCTCATTGCCCCGCAAAAGCTCCTTCGATATTTTTATTAAATAGTAATAAAAATCATCTTTAAGTTTTTTAATTTGATAATTTATTAACACGAAATCGAAATTTTATTGATCAATTAATCATGAATTTAAATATTATTATTTTTATTGTATTTAATAAAAATAAACATAAAATAATACCAGTTTATATAAAATTCAAGTCTAAATTTTTTTTATTTTAAAATATATATATTAAAAAATAATATATATCATAATGATAGTTTACATATAAGGATAATGAATCCGGCTTCATGTCTTGAACACTTGTCTGCTGTTCCTGTATCTTGGTTAAATGGGTTGGCAATTTCAAATTGTTGATGAGAAAAGAATAAGTTTATTCAATAAGGACGCTGAAATCATATATTATAATTTGCTCATGTGGTGAAGACATTATTCAATCGAGAGAATCAACTTCTTTTTTTAATCTGAAAAAAATAATATAATTCACAAATCACAACTAAAAAAAGATATTGATTTTTGTGTGCTTGTTGGCCGCACACGGTGGGGCTTGGAAACGGATTCATTGAATGATGACCTTCAAATTCCATTGTCTAAATAATAGCTCGCCCAAGTCTCTCTCTATTTTCAGGTGGGCCTCTTCTCCCACGATTTTATTCATGAAAATTACAGGTTGGTACAGTGACTTGTCGCGAGAAACAAAATCGAAGTAATAAAGGCTGATTAATCAGGTGTGGATTGTTTCGGAGAAGATGGATTGGTGTAACCTTTTCATTCTTTCAACCGACACACTCCGATATGTGTTTTTGAAGAGAGCTGGACCAAAATTATGAAGGGCCACGTGAAATTATCTCGAAATAATTGTTCGATGAGATAAAAAGTGGGGGGGAGGGAGGGTATTCTTTGACCTTGACCAATCAATAATAGCCAGGATAAAACCATATGCGTGCTGGCTTTATATAGCACACACACTGACTCCATTATAATTGCCTACACATGCTCGAGCATATGCACATTCATTGTTTCTCCTTGTTTGCAGTGCTTGGATTTTGCAGGAGGTGATTAGAATATAGGAGGAACAAGGTCGTGGCTTGGAGTGTTTAAATCGAATGGGAGTTTCCTGAAATCTCAGTCAATGTAATCCCCGGTGAGATCACTGAAAACTTAGCACATAAATCTATATAATAATGCAAGTGTATTCTTGTCTTAGGGGAGACTTTCCTCTTGACAGACCAACTAATCTCTGCTTGCGTCAGCCCGTAGCTAAGATCCGAGGGTTGTGAACAGTAGCACGCGCTGACAGGTTGATGATTGTCCATCGATCTTCGATCGAGGCCTGGCCTTGCATGACAAAAATAATCCTCTCCCTGCCCTCATTGCGGGTCTTGGTTATGTTTAAATATTTAATTATTGATAGCTTAATGGGAGTGTTTCTATGGTTTGACATTTGCTTGGTCTCAATTATAGAACTAAAATTAAATTAATTACGAGCTATGAATTTATCAGCATGCATCTGCCATGGTGTCTTTTTTTTTTTTTTAATTAGTCGTGACCTTAAATGGTTTTGTTTTTCAATTTATTATTGTGAGTTTGAAACAGCTGAGCTTGTAAATGAAATGAAAAATAACCTAAAATGTAGCATTTCAAGAGTACATTTATCTATATGGCCAGCGATATTTTAAATTGCGGATGGCCGGGCATATAAAAACAAATTAAGTATGGATTATTTGCTTAATATCTAGGATATTTATCTTGATAAGATCTTTGAAGGGGAGAGAGAGAGAGAGAGAGAGAGAGAGAGAGAGAGAGAGAGTTAATTGGTATTATCTTTTGTTTGGTATGTAAAATTTAATTCAAAATACTATTATTATTAGACGAAACATTTAGGAGAAGATATTTTATGTGGATTTTTGTTGGCTGGGTTGAGCAGATATATATGCGCAGTGATCCAAACACCACAAATTCAAGTGTGATGGGGCCTGTCTCGTGCTTGATAAGAAGGATCAAAAGAGGTGGAAAAAGGTCCGAACAAAACAAACAAAACTAAACAAGAAAGAAAAAGTGAGGAAAATGCTCATAATATCAAGAAATTACTTAATTATGTCAATAAACCATCCCATCTAAAAGTTTAAGTCAATAGGTAAGGTTCTAGAATATGGTTTATATTATTCTTTAACACCCCCCTCAAGTGAAAGTCATTTGGGCTTGAAACTTGCACATAGACTCATTTTATCTTGTCTTGATTTTTTATTAAATAGAATGAGTGTGGTGAGATTCGAACTCGTGACCGCTGGGTTAAAAAGGCTCTGATACTATGTCAAAAAACCATCTTACCTAAAAACTTAAACTAATAAATAAGGTTCCAGAATATAATTTATATTATTATTTAACAAATTACCGGATATCCCGTCAACCAAAAATCACCATCCTTAATTTTTTTACCATGGCTAAATAAAACCAATTTTGACCTGTTTCCGGGTAGAGAAGAACTTGTTGCTCAATTAACACGACAACAAGTTGAGTAGATTTTTCTCTCGGCGATGCTGCCGGAGTATTTTTAGAAAGGACATTACAGGAAAGAGAATCGAAAGTGAAATCATGGGACACATACTTGCCTTTACAAGGAGGAAATGTGCTAGATATGTGTCTTTCTATTCCCCTACATCATCCGTTGAAGACATGTATACCAGAATCTAACTTTTAATGGCATGTCTTCAACTTTTTATTTGTAGAGGTTTCGGCTCTAAAGCTATGTTTGGTTCCGTGGCATGTCTGAGTTTTGTCTAAGCTGTATATTTAAAAATATATATCATAGTTTTACATGGGTTTCACCAAAAACTTTTTAAAAAATTGATACAAAGCCAAACACTCACGAATGCAACTGCTGTGTTCTAGAACTTTCCTCTGCATCGCCTTACAAGAAAATGTGCTGGGAATTGGGATCCCCTTTCTCTCTCAACATAGATTGTTTTCTGGGCTTTCAGCCTCATAATATTAAGGCCTTCTAACAGGCCCAACTCTGTAAAGTTCAGTTATCACCCTACTAAATGGGCACATCAAAAGCCCAGTTACCAAGCCCAGTTTATAGACCTTTTCCCCCTACCAATTTCACTATTGTATTGAGGAGGAACTTTTGAGTGATTTTTATGATAAGAAAAAAAGGTAGTTTGATTATCCTGTCAAACCTATCATGGATACTTAATTAAAAAAAAAAATTAAAGTGAAAGGTGGTTAACTCCAGACCTCATTATTGTCGCACCACTTAGATTATAGAGGAAAGTACAGGACACAATCATAGTTGTCTTGCAAAATCATTATCTCAAGCCCTCCTCCACTCTTCATGATATCATCCGAGCAGACTCCTCTAATCTCATCATACATGTTTTGCTTCTTCCAATTTTAATCTTTTCAATCGAGCCTTTCATTTCTTCTGCCCACTCTTGTCATTGGTCTCTTGATAGGTGCATGCACAATCAAGCCAAGCTATGGATTTTATGTTGTATGGACCACAAGACCAGTCAGCTTCGAATATGAAATTACGAAGCCGTTTTTTATTTGGAAAAAAAATATTAAATCGATATATATACTTTTTTTTATAATTTTTAATGCATTATATATAGCAAATACAGGCTACGTTGCTTGGATTAGAGTCGATTAATCACACGTTCAGCTTTTACTTGTTCCCAATCAGCAGTGAATGATCAATCGGCAGGTAATTAATTCCTATGCCTTTGGTTGAATTAACAGTAAAAAATCTTGGCGTTTCTCATTTAGTTTCGCATCATGACATTAATCACGAGCCACTAATTCGTTATCAAATGCAATTCCACGATTCAATCTATTATCAAATTTAACACCGTAAATTGAAAATTATCATACGTGGCGTTGAGAAATAATGCTAGCAATTCATCTCTATGGAAATAATAATAATTCCAAATCATTTATTTATTATTCAAATATGTGTGTGTGTGTGTGTGTGTGTGAGAGAGAGAGAGAGAGAGAGAGAGAGTTAAGTCAAGTCATTTATATTGGTATTTAGATTATGATAGTCTATAAAATTATAATTATATAAGAAAAAATAGCATAACTCTTGGGAAAAAACACTAGTCCACTAGTTTATAAGTGTTTTCATACGGACCCACATGAGTTAAACAGTAGAATAATTATGAAACAAAGAAGGCCACGCCCATCATTCACCATGGCTTTTACTCTTCGTTTAAAGAAACCCCATCATACAAAATCACAGATTGGTTTCTTTTGAATGAATCACAAAGGAGACAAGACACATTTGATCCTTCTGCAGTGAACTTGAGCCATTTACTTCGTCTGAATCAGTAATCATTTACTACTCCCCCCTCCCCACTATCTCGAGCTGAAGTTGAAATCACGAATCAAATTATTCTTTTTCGATGAAAACAGTTGAAACTACGAACCACCCAAGCTTTTTAGGTAATGGGAATAGCAATCATGTTTATGAGATATCACTGTGAGAGATCGTTTGACTGCTGCATCATTGGTGTTAGAGTTTGAATGCTCGAGTTCTTATTTTTATTTTAACAACTGGGGGTTTTAACTTATGAACTCAGTAACTTTCTTTTTTCTGCTTCATTGACCCCTATTCAGTTGCAAATGTAAGCGATGCTTAATTAAACCCAAGATCACGAGTTACGAGTTAATTTAAGACATAGCTTAGCCCTTTTTCTTTTTTTTTTTGTAAAAAAAATTCATTTGAGAATTGATAAAATTAGCATGTAAACCAACAACCGAATCAAAACTTGGATGGATGTTTTTTTTTTTTAAAAAAAAAACAATATTATTTTAGTTGACCAAGATCTTCTTACATTAACTTTACAAATCAATTAGATAAACCTTGATCTGAATTATGTATTTTATTTCATTACAGTGAAGTTAACATCCACAATGTGAATGCCATTTTTTGATATTTTGCACTCAGTAGTGCCAATTTTGAATTTATATATATATATGTATTGTCTGATAGAATTTCTCTCTTTAAAAAAATATCAAAATAAGTGGATTTCATAATTGAAATATTTTGGTGAATGACAAAAAAAAAAAATATCCGGTAGGATTAGCATATATACTAATTTTTTTTTTTTTATGGGATATCGAGTTCTTGCATAAATCAAAACTCACCTTCATCTAGACAATTAAACTCATGGGTCCACCATCTGGTTCGAGAACATCATTATAAGCTAGGCAAGTGCCTTTGAAGTTTTCTTAAACTGCTTTAATTAGCTGAAGATAATCAAGAACAAACCCTAATAAACAATAACAACTTGGCCAGGACAAGTGAAGCCCATACAAATGATTTGGCCACATGCTCTACCTCTTTTCCCTCTCCTGCAATATGCTCTCTCTGAGCCTTCCCAAATAGAATAAACGCAGTGTTTGAAAACCTTCCCTCTTTTTATATCCTTTCAACCAAACGACATACATGATTTGATTACACTTCCCGGAGGGTATCTGGCAAGCCAAGAGAAAAGAGAATTAATACCATGCACAAGCCTCAAAGAGACAGCTTTGTTATACAAGTAAGAGGCAGTGGTATTTATTCTGAAGCCCTCAGTAACCAGCCCCCTCGAGCTAGCAAGTTCAATTTCTCTGCCATGAAGCTTTTCAATCGCTTCAGGAAAATTCTCATGCGACTCGTGTTTTCGAGCCCATCTACGTCAGGCATGGCTTCAAAGCAAAGAAGTTGCGAGAGATTTGATCCACCGAAGACTTCATGCAGCTCATACTACTCGTCCAGCTCACATTATAGTGAGGCTATTGCTGATTGCATCGAGTTCTTCAACAAGTCATCCCAGGAAGGGATTTTAGATGGCCGAAAATCTGATGTTTGGGTTTGATTATGGTTCATGATGATCACTTTGATCACTTTCTTGCTTGGATTTTATTTGTTCTTGCATGCTTTGATATATAATATACGCGGTGGATACAAGAGTTAGGCATGCTTTTCTTGTTGATTCTGTCAAGCAACTCTCTTCCCTGTTCTTTGTGGGCAACGTTTTGGTGGTTGTGCTATGTTGTCAATCAATAATTCTGAGCTTGATATGAAGATTTTCCTTTTCCTTTTCTTTCCTGTTTCTTTTTTCCCTGCACGGCCCGTCGTTTATGGCCCAGATCTTTGTTTGAACACTGGATATCCAGCAAGGCCGTCTCTAAATGGATTCCTGGCTCAGTAATGCGTCGTCCAAAGTGTCCATAAGAGGCTTAGAAGTAGAGACCCTGAGATGCTTTAGCTCAACAACTATCAGCTAATGGGCCAAACTTAGGCTGTGACTTCTCTAAGATTTGTCTGCAGTATCACTGTATAAAACTTTTAAGTTTTTTCATTGGGTAGAAATGTACTCTTCGATGTATTATTATAGATGGACTATGCAATTTTTATTTATTTGATTTGATTTTTAAGCTTTTTTTTTTCCACTAGTTCATTCTATTTTTCTTCTAAACGATACTGTAGATATGTTTTGAAATTTCATTTATTTATGTAAAATTAAGCTCCATTTAAGTTAATAGTTCAAGAAGTAACAAAAACATAATGATGTGAACGAATTTTTATTACATAGACCTCACAACCTTTTCAAACTTACATTTGCAAGTCAACTTAAGCTACAATTGAAGGGGCTCAAAAGGATTGTATGAAAACTTCGGGGACTAGATTATCATTATTTTTGGAGCTGAAAGTATGCTAATTAAGGATGTGCTTATGCTGCAACTCGTGGGGATGAGCTTCATTTTCCGAATTTCTTCGAGAAAATCCCTCCTATCAGGGGGATCAAGGGCTTCTTCTTCTTCTTCCTCAGAGAAGGGTGCCTCTCTAGGGCTTCAACTCCCTGTGGAATCATAACTTGTGCCACGGAAGGGGGATTAGCAAATGTCACATATCTCTTGTTTTGAAACTGTGTCCCTTCTTCATCAGATGTTTGCATTTTGACTTCAAATTTTGTAGTGTCTTCCACAACCTTGACATCTTCAATTTCAGATTCTATTAGCTGCCTTTCGATTTCACGTTCCTTCAATTGTCGAAGCTCTCTCCTTGTCCTCTCAAGCTCTTCTTGAAGCGAACAAAGGCAATTTGCCATTAGCGTACCTTGTTCTTTAGCTTTTTCTAGACTTTGTTTCGTCTCCTGTAGCTCTGCTGTGACTGTTCCAAGCCTGGAAGTGCTCTGCCCATATTCAATCCCTCCAACGTGCATCTACTTAACAGAAAATAAAAAAAAATAATGAACATTAACAATGAATAATTAATCAATTAAAAAATTCTTCCATCACTAATGTCAAGGATGTCGTCACTAATGGAGCCTTGGCTCGATCGAGATCTTCTTAGGTTCGAGAACCTATAGGATGCTTTGCTTAACGCCCTCTCCAATTAGACCTAAAGTGGTCATAGCCTATCTATGACAAGGTCGCATGCAGGATGAGTTGGCTTCGCCTCGTCAAAAGCAATAGAGATTGATTCTTAAAGCTCTAAATTCTACTGAACAATAAATTAATATCGCTGCTGTTTATCACTTGGAAAAAAAAATAGTATATTTTTAACTTTATCCTATCACATGACAGGAGGAATAAAAGTCTAGAATTCAATCACAAGCAAGCATAATAACACTGTGATCAAATGAATGACAATTAATGAAATGTTAACAATCACATCATTAACGAAAACATTCAATTGATCTTGTCCATTTGCTTTGGCTCCACGAGTCAATGACAATGTCAGTGTGTGTTCACTTTTACAATTGCTAAGGAAAAACAAATTCAGTAAAACAGGCAAATATTTAAAGAAATAACAACGAATTCCGTATAAGAACACAATAGCAAGACAATAGTGTAATAGAATCACGAAGCAAAAGTTAACCTCTTTGAGCTTATTAGCATAGAGCTCCCCGGCTAAAACTTTCTCGCCGAACAATGTGACAGCCTCTTTAACAGACCTAAAGGGTGCTCGAGTATCGATCTCGGCCCTTTTGAGCACGACCACTCCTTCTCCAGCCTCCATGTTCGATATGTTCTTTGAAAGGGAGAAAGCAAGAGGTAGAGTTCAGAAATTTCTGGATTGAAGGAAAGATGGGAAATTGGATGCAGTTTTAATCTGAAGAAAAAGATAGAGAGAGGGACAGGTTGGTTGCGAGTAGCTACAAGTGAATCTTGGTTAGGGGAGACAATAATGTATGATAAGTATATGTTTTGCGGGGGAGCTTCTTTACTTCGCGTCCACTTCACTAGAATTCTTGTGCTTCTGTTAATACTATTTTTGAGTGTGGAGGTGGTGGTTGGATGGACTTTTGCTCGATGGTGTCCGAGTAGCCCATATTGATTCGGCAGAAGAGAGGGACTCTTCACCAAGAGCCTCCTGCGTTTCAGATGGGGCAATGCGTGTGTGTTATGTGTTCCTCGATCCGCATTCTGATCCATAATTGTATCAAGTTATCGACTAAAGGCCAATATAACCATATCAACTCTAACCCATAATTATGGGTCCTAATCAGGGCTCTCGAGCTTTGTATCTTGTGCCCCTTTTAATTTTTTTGATATTTTTATTACTATTAGTATTATATATATATATATATATAAAGTATTAATTTGATGTTTTTAAAGTAGAATAAAGAAGCTACCACAGTACCTAACAAGCACGAAATAGCCTCTTATAACAACAATATGATGAAAAAATTAAGTATTCAACCTTTACACACACGACATTGTTTAACAAGGAATAAACTCATTTTCAGTTTCCTCGTACTCTTAGATGTTTTAGAGAAGTGGCTAGGAAATCCCAATACTGTAAGAAATCTCGTGTTGAATCTCCCTCCGTGCTATTTATTTATAACTTGGTAATTCTATTAGCATTTTTTTTAATGATAATTTAGTTATTTTTCTTAAATCATCCTTCAGTTCTTACCAAACAAAACTAAGTTGTTAAGGAGCGTACCGTGGTGATAAAATATTTGAGATATGCCTTGTAAATCCTGAATTTGAATCATGACATGTACACCTTATGAGAGACAAGAACAACTGAAATTTTATTTGTTTAATCCGGATTCATAAAAAATATTTAAAAAAGATGATTTTTTTTAATTAAAAAACAAGAGACAAAACTAAAAAGCGCATTTCACAGGTTAATTTGCATATTTATAAAATTAAATTAGCACCAGTTATGGGACTAACATAAAAAAATCCTAATAAGAACATGAACTAAGTTATAATTTACCTAATTCTCAATGGTCTCTTAGACCAGAGAGCACCCCATCAAGGCTGTTAAATGCCCCGAGTCGATTTACGCTATCATCATCCAATGTTGCCACTGAGATTATCAGTCGACCAGTCTAAAACTTGTGTGGTGGGCAGACGAAAATCCCTATTATCGGTGTGAGTGTGTGTGGATTAATTTTTCAAAGGCCCACTTATAAATCATCTGGGGCAGGGCCGGCATTTGACATGATTCATGACCAGTTCTAACTTCCAATGCAAAATTCCAGCAAAGAAATTCCCAGTGCCAGCCCCGTCGGAAAATTACCGTGAGTCCATGATATGTTACCAGATGAAGGCTTGTCTGAACGTCTAATTAGTCACAACCATTGTTATCAGTCTAGAATCAACGTGAGATTCACCTGTTGTCTTTAGAGCCTCGAATAATTATGTCCATTTTAATGTCTTTGTGCTGTCAAGATAAAAAAAATATGATTTATTGAAGATTTGTTTCCGAATTGATTATGTAGTTAGGTGGGCTTCCAGGAATGCTTATATATTTTATAGTTATCAAACCTAGTTTAAGATTTGGCCAAGAATTTGGGACATTGAATCATCAATTCAAATCATTAAAAAAAAAGCAGCACAAACCAGATCCAAATTGATATGCCGAATCATTAAATCAAACTGATTTTAACTATCATGATTATAGAATATGAGTTCGGGCTGGCCCTTTAAATGATAAGCAGATAGAGGTCGCGATCGGTTAAGCTTGCCAGAACGTGAAGCTTCTGTATCGACATCAATTGGAGACTACCAACCCACCACCAAATAATGATCTATCGCCACATCAATGGATTTCCTGCACTGCTAGCTTCACTGAGGCACATAAATATATGAAGGGATGAATGCAGCAATTTCTATAGTCACAGTCTGTAATAGGATCACAGGATGCCCCCGAGAGATGTATCATTATACAAGGTCCTCCGATAATGCCCATTTTTTATTTTTTTTGGATTCGAGGAAATCCCATTTCTTGAAAAATATATTTTGTGGGCCTAGATGAACGAATAAAACTCTGACTGTCTTAGACTCTTACAAGAGATGCATGTCTTGACTCGATTTCGAGATCTGCTGTGCAGATCTCAAGCCCTTTACCATCACGATATGCTCTTCGAAGACGATAATGCCCACTTTGTCCAATAATAAATCCAGCTCAATAATATAAATTATTAAATTACATTATAATTGGGGGAAAGAGCAACTTTTCAGATGTCACTGCAATGTTAAGAAATTTCCGATAAATGAACAATCCAAGTATGAACGGATTAGGAAAGCATTCAAAATCTAAAAAGAGAGAAAAAAAAGTACTTATAATTCTAAAAACAGAAGAAGAATAAATTACATGTCAATGACATGACTATCCTTTTATAAATGTAGTTGAAGTTATTTTTTAAAGTATTTTTATTTAAAATTACATCAAAATAATATATTTTTTTAAAATATTATTTTTTATATGAGCACATTAAAATAATTTAAAAACACAAAAAAATAATTCAAAACAAAACAAAAATTTAAAAACCCCTTAAGTGTTGTTAAACTTGAAGCAATAAAAATAAATACTGTAAAAACAAAACACAGATTTAATGGAGTCTGACAATGCACATGTGTTAAACTTTGAATTATATTTTTATTCACTTTGATTTGGTGTTACAACAATAGTATATATACAAATAAAAATATTCTCTGTACACTTTTACTTTCCAACGGTAACCTGTAAAAAACAATGTTCAACGGTAACCTGCACATTTGCAATTACAATAGATGTGCAACTATATTCTTAACACTCCCCCTCAAGATGCAGCATAGATATTTATTATGTCCATCTTGCTAATAGCGTCATAAAAAACTCTTCCTGAAACTGCTTTTGAGAGGATATCCGCTAACTGGTCTTTGGACCGAACAAACGGAAATTGTATAATCTTCCGATCCAGATTTTCTTTGATGAAATGTCGGTCTACTTCGACGTGTTTCGTACGATCATGTTGTACCGGATTGTGGGCAATCTCAATAGCCGCTTTATTATCACAGTGTAGGTTCATAGACGTCTCATAATCGATTCCCAAATCCTGCAATACATGTTTTACCTATAATAATTCGCACACACCATGAGCCATACCTTGAAATTCCACTTCTGCACTTGATCTAGCGACTATTTTCTGCTTCTTACTTCTCCAAGTAACAAGGTTGCCTTCTAAGAACATAAAATAACCTGATGTCGATCTCCTATCAGTCTGGTTTCCTGCCAAATCTGAGTCTGTATACCCTTCAATTTCGCGAATCTCCCTTTTTGAGAACAGTAGGCCTCTTCCTGGTGCACTCTTCAGATACCTTAAAATCCGATATACTGCTTCCATATGTTCTTCTCCTGGTGAATGCATGAACTGACTTACCACACTTATTGCATAGGCTATGTCTAGCCGTGTATGTGATAAATATATCAATTTCCCAACTAACCATTGATAACATCCTTTGTCCGTTGGCGTCTGATTTTTTGTTTCTCCTAGCTTATGATTCATCTCCATTGGCGTGTCAACTGGTTTACGGTTTTCATGCGAGCATTCTAGTTTCTGTTAACAAATATATCACATATTTTCTCTGTGATAGACATATCCCGGTTTTTTACCTCGAGACTTCAATCCCTAAGAAATATTTTAGTTGTCCGAGATCTTTCATTTCAAATTTTGATGCTAGGAATTGTTGGAGTGCTTTTATTTCTTCTGGATCATCTCCTGTTAGAACCATATCGTCCACATACACAATTAATGTTGTAATCTTTCCTTCTTTCTGCTTTATAAACAACGTGTGATCCGAGTTGCTTTGCTTATACCCAAATTCCTTCATCGTAGAGGAGAATCTTCCAAACCATGTCCGTGGTGACTGTTTCAGACCATATAATACCTTCTTTAGTTTGCAAACTTCATTTCTACGCGAGGATTTTTGTTTAGCTCCAGGTGGCAAATCCATGTAGACCTCTTCTTCAAGGTCGCCATTTAGGAACGCATTCTTGACATCGAATTATTGTAGGCCCCAGTCTCGATTAACTGCTAAAGATATGAGGATGCGGATAATATTGATTTTTGCAACTAGGGCGAACGTCTCTTGATAATCTACCCTATACTTCTGCGTATACCCTTTCGCCACTAGCCTTGCTTTGTACCTGTCAATACTCCCATCTGCCTTGAGTTTTATAGTGAACACCCATCTGCACCCAACTGTCTTCTTTCCTTTTGGTAATGGGCACATCTCCCAAGTGTTATTCTTCTGAAGTGCCTCCATCTCTTCGTTCATCGCTTTAGTCCATTCTGGTTCTGCTAGAGCATCCTGTACATTACTAGGAATAGATACGGTAGATAATTGATTAACAGAAAATGCATACGATTTGGACAACCTCTGGGAAGACACATAATTACTGATCGGGTATTTAGTCTTGGTATTTGGATCAGGTTCATATTGTTTCCTTGGAACTCCCCTATTTGATCTCTGTGGGTATTTGTTTGTTACATTTTCTACAGGATCAGGTTCATATTGTTTCCTTGGAACTCCCCTATTTGATCTCTGTGGGTATTTGTTTGTTACATTTTCTACAGGAGCAGGAATTTCATTAGTTTCACCAAGGATATAGTTTTGATTTACCCGAGGACAAGCATTCTCAGTTGATTCTTCAGCTAATGGTGTAGATGTAGACACCTCTGGAGACTGGGGGGTGTTGTTGCTGAGACAATTCTGATCTATGCATAATTCCAAATTAGTACCGTCATTCGTACCATCATATGGGACCATACTGCGTTGTCATATTTCTTTATTGAACTTATCGAATACCCCTCCATTTTCTTCTAATTCAAACAGATCTTCATCGTTCTCTTCACTGTTTCTCGCCCCCTGAAGGGACGACCCAGATGCTCCCCCTGAATAGTAAGATTCTAATTCATGAAACGAGGTATCCAAGGTTACATGTAACTTCGGGTGCAGTGGATCATAACACCTATATCCCTTTTGAAATTCCGAGTAACTGATGAAGACACACCATTTGGCACACGGATCAAGTTTACCCCGCAAAGCTTTCAGTATATACACATAGACGGTGCATCCAAATACTCTGGGTTCAAGATTTGGTAGATGAGGAATGGAAAGCAGAGATTCCATCTTTTGTTGAGCACACTGGATGGAGTGCGATTAATTAAATAGGCAGCCGATTTGACTGCTTCTCCCCAATAGAACCTGGGCATATTCATACCAAACAGGGATGCCCGGACAACTTTCATAAGTTGCCTATTCTTTCGTTCTGCGAGGCTGTTTTGCTGTGGAGTATAGGTGCACAAAGTCTGATGTCGAATTCCATGCTGACCCAGAAACATCCCTAGAATTTGATCCACAAATTCTTTACCATTGTTAGATTGCAGTGTACGGATCAACCTCTGATATTGGTTTGTCACCATTTTATGAAATTCCTGAAAAGCGGTACCTACCTCACTCTTATTTTTAAGAAGATAAATCCAAGTCATCCGGGTGCACTCATCAATAAAGGTAACAAAATAACGTGCACTGGAAAATGATGGAATTTTGGCAGGACCCCAAACATCTGAGTGAATAACTACGAAAGGTTCTGAACTTTTATTCACACTTGAAAAATACGGGATACGATGGCTTTTGGCCAATTCACAAGTGTCACACTTAAAATCTGAAATACTGAAATCTGAAAATAAGCGCGGTTTTAATTTCTTAAGGTACCCGAATGATAGATGTCCTAGTCTTTGGTGCCATAACCATGCTAGTGCTTGATTTTTATCTTTACTAGTTGCTCGATGTGCCTGACTGAATCTTGACCCCCCCCTCAGTTAACTCCAGATAATAAAGGTGTCCCCGTCTAACACCATAGCCAAGAATCTTCCGGGTTAGAATGTCCTAAAACACACAAAACAGAGGCCAAAAAATTACAGTACATGCAAGAGTAGAGGTAATTTGGCTAACCGAGAGAATGTTATATGCTAGGGATGGAACAACGAGAACTGTATCTAGGGTGAGGGATTCGGTCAAGGTTACAGACCCTTCTCCAGTAATAGGAGAAGGACTACCATTAGCTGTATAGATAACTGACTGAGATGAAGGTTTAAGAGAATTTAAGTTACCAGAGTCTTTAGTCATGTGGTCGGATGCACCTGTATCAATAATCCAAGCACTATTCTTAGTAATAACAGATAAAGCAGAATTTTTACCAATTATACCTGAATGGACAACGTTCGCAGTCGGTTGTCGCGGTTCGGCTTCCGTAAGATTTACTGTATTTTTTTCAAAAATTTCCGGGGTTTTTTCTTAAAATCCCACCAATCCGGGTAGCCGATAATTTCATAACACCTTTGTTTGGAATGTCCCATTTCACTGCAATGAGAACACATCAACCCAGTTGCATTTGTGCATTTTCGGTCAACCCGGTCAACACCATTTCGGTCAGTTCGGTCAGCCCAAGTTCGGTCAACCCGGGCAGCTTTAAAAAAATGCCCTAATAGCTGTCCCCCTCGCCCTAATTGCTGTCCCCCTCTTTCTCTCCCTCCTCCTTCAAACTGCGCCGCCCCATCCCCCCGTTCTCTCCCACGGGATCCAAACCCTCCAGCATTTTCAGAGAGCCTTTGCACTCTTAAGAGAAATGATGGGGTGTTATTTTGTTGGAGTTTGGGGTTTTTAGGAGAAGGTTTTTCGATTGCAGGGCTGTGGTTTTGTAGTGCTGTTGGAGGCATCTTGAGGATCTGAGGGTACTATAAACAAAACTGATTCCGACACCTCCCTCGCCGGACCAGTCCGGGCAGTCGTCTCTCTCGCCAGAAACCTCTGAGAGTCGAAACGTCACGATCTCGGACGCCAAAAAACAGAGCCCTTTAAAAGATTGCGTCAATTAATCACGACGTGATTTTTGTACAGATTTCGGTCTTAAAATGCAACGAGATAGTCGAAGATGGTGATGAAGATGATGTGAAGAATATGGAATCTCCTCTACTGTCTTCGCCGGAGCTAGTGGGGAAGAAGACAGGTTTCTGGAATTTTTCTACTGTCTTCCTCTTCTGTTCATAAATTCTCTCTTCTTTTTTTCGTGAATGCTCTGTTCGTGAATTCGCTGTTCGTCCCCCCTGCTTCGTAAAATCATTCCTCCCCTGTCTCTGCGTGAATCTGGGTCTGTGTTTTGAATGTTTGTGGCAGAGTTTGAGTCGGGGTTGAAAAAAAAAACTGGGGTTGATTTGAACAGTAAGAGTTCAATGGACAGTGTTGAGAATACTGTAGCCTTCGGGAAAAAAATACGAATACGATTATGGGCAGTGTTGAGAACACTGTAGCCTTCGGAAAAAAAATACGAATACGATTGAAAAGAATTTCAGATTTGCTCTGATACCATGTTAAACTTTGAATTGTATTTTTATTCACTTTGATTTGGTGTTACAACAATAGTATATATACAAATAAAAATATTCTCTTTACACTTTTACTTTCCAACAGTAACCTGTAACAAACAATGTTCAACGGTAACCTACACATTTGCAATTACAGCAGATGTGCAGCTATATTCTTAACAACATGTATTCAAAACAAAAAAAGAGTATATTTTATTATTTATAAAATTAAAATCACATATGTATATATAGTAAATTCTAGTCATATTATAAGAGTTATTAATAAATTTCAATAATATCGCCAATGAAACGTCCCCGCTCCCTAACTTATCTATCATTCTCGGCAATAAAACGGTAATTTACATCTGTCAATGAGCCATCTACTCCAGGAATCTAGAATTAGTGCATAATGAAAGAAAGTTAAGATTTTCTAGAATCTAAAAATCACAATTTCAAATTTTAAAGAAAAAAACTAAAGTTTCTTAAATTCTAGAACTACGGTCCTAGTAGGAAAAACTATTTTCAAAATAAATTCTTGAATAACCATGTTTTAATAATTATATTTGTTCTAAAAATAAGACACGAAATTGTTTACATGGTGATTAAACTGATTTAAGTTGATTAAAACTTTAAAACCGAACTAGAAAAAAAAAATTAAATCTTAACTTCATCCAATAAAAAAATAATGAACCAGAAATTCGTGGCATAATTCCTTGTCACCGCAACCAGTGTTTCGGACGCAATGAGCTGCATAATGTATTATTATTACTCCTACAAGATGCCAAAGAGAGCTAAAACATCTGAATCGAACTCTCCAAACGAGAACAAGGCACATATGTTGTGTCAACATCGTCTTGTCCGCCCGATCCCCAACTTTGTCCACTCCACCTTGCCTATGTATCCTCTACCGAACCTCGTTACATAAAAAATAACTGAACTGAAATATTAAAAAAAAAAAGAGGAAAAAAACCACCGAAATCAACTTGAAAGTAACGACCTTGGTTGTTAAACTAAAAATAGAAACCGTTAACGGGTTTTTTTATATTTCTTAAGAATTAAATATTTTATTATTATTAATAAATCTTGAAACCTAACTGTGGAAACCTTCCCGTCAAGACATAAAAGAGAGAAAACAACACTCACTGTTCGCTATGCTTTCTGTGTCCCTGTCCCTGTCTCTTTCTCAGCCTCACATTTTTCTTTTTCTCTGTTTCTCTTTCTTCACGTTCCTTGATCATACCGTCCGCCCAAAATGTCGGTTGCCGCAACTACTTCACCAGCCGTTGGAACACTTTACGTTTCCCGATTTCCTAGGAGCAGGGGCATGCCTCGAGTGAGGATGGCTCTCCGATCTAATGTTGTTTCAGTAGGCTCGATCTTGACTAAGTTACAGCAAGACTGTGCAACTCCTTTCCCGGTCATTCGCCACGTGGCGGATTCCATGACTGCTGACATGCGAGCTGGGCTTGCTGTCAATGGTGGCAGCAATCTCAAGATGATACTCAGCTATGTTGATAGCTTGCCTAGCGGGTATTTCCAAAGTCAAAGCTTAATGTTAATTTTTGCTTTATCTAGTTGACTTTTTTCTGAATTTTTTTCGTATGGAATGTAGTAATATCTTATTTATGGAGCAAGCTAGGAAAATATTAAATTTTCAGTCACTTGATAAAGAAAGGAATGGTTATTATTGTAGTTAGTTGCCAGGTAGCTTAAAAATTCATATTCAGAAACAGAGATCCCTACTAGAATTATATTTAATATATTTTATTGTTTCTTTGTTTGAAAGAAATGAGAAGGGATTGTTTTATGCATTGGATCTTGGAGGCACAAATTTTCGGGCTCTGAGGGTGCAGTTAGGTGGGAAAGAAGACAGAGTTGTTGCCACAGAATTTGAGCAATTATCAATTCCTCAAGAGCTTATGTTTGGTACATCTGAGGTCTGTTTTTGCACAGTTTAAGTCTGCCAACACATTTGTTTATGCATTCCTTTTAATTGTTTTGTGTCTTAATACAGGAGCTTTTCGATTTTATTGCATCCACACTGGCTGGATTTGCAGAAAAGGAGAGTGAGAAATTTCATCTACCACATGGAAGGCAAAGGGAAATTGGGTTCACATTTTCTTTCCCTGTGAAGCAGACATCCATTGACTCTGGCATATTAATGAAGTGGACCAAGGGTTTTGCAGTCTCCGGAACGGTTTGTAACTGTATCCTTCAATTGCACAAACAAGATTTTGGTAAAGTGTTACTGTGCTCAAATGCTGAGGGTCAGATTAATTTTCCTTTCTATATATAAGAAATATTCTTCATAAGATTTTAGTGTCTTAAACAATTTTTATCTTATTTCAAATGGGTTCAGTTTGAACTCATTTGATAGAATCTAAAGTAGAAGGATGTTTGTGTAGATAACTGGATTGTTGCAAACTGAGCCAGTTTAACCTCCGTGCCTGTCTTCAAGTTCATCAGTTAGCTATAAACATAAACTTCCACTCCCGTGTCTGGGCACCTGAACTGTAAAGTAGTAACCTGCATTAGTGTAGTTCTTTGATTTACTGCATGAAGTGGACTCGCTAATTCAAATTTAGTAACCTAGCATCGCATGGTCTTTACAGGCAGGGCGAGATGTCGTTGCTTGTCTGAATGAAGCTATGGAAAGACAAGGAGTGGATATGCGTGTGTCTGCCCTGGTAAGTTATGCTCATTCCACCATCCTCCACATAAACTTTCTGGCTCGATGAAATAATTTTTTATATAAATTAATGCCTATTAATTAGGTTAATGATACTGTGGGAACTTTGGTGGGAGCAAGATACTGGGATGATGATGTCTTGGTTGCTGTTATCTTGGGTACTGGAACTAACGCATGCTATGTAGAACGGACGGATTGCATTCCAAAACTACTGGGGCCTAAGTCTTCTTCTGGAAGAACGGTGCAGAAATTTTCCCTCTATCTCTTCTTCCTTCCCTCCCCTTCTATCTCTTTCTATTTTTCTCACCTGAGGTTTTAAGAACGAGATCCTGATTTGAATCCTTAACTAGATGACACTCCCTTGCCTCAGATTATTAACACAGAATGGGGAGCGTTTTCAGATGGTATTCCTTTGACTGTGTTTGATAGAGACATGGATGCAGCTAGCATTAATCCCGGTGAGCAGGTAACTTTAGTTTACTGTGTCATGATCGATTATGTGTACTATGTTGTCATTTGTGGTTAAAATTCAAAATAACTTGTGCTTCGACAGATATTTGAGAAGACAATCTCTGGAATGTATCTAGGAGAAATCGCACGACGAGCTCTAGTCACAATGGCTGAAGAAGGTTCTTTGTTTGGCATGGCTGTCCCGATTAAACTATCCACACCTTTTGCACTCCGGTAACTACATCTTGAGATTTCCTCCATTGTAATTATAGAGTTTAAAGGTTCAAAAACTCACCACGAGTCACTCTCACACACTGTTACTGTCTGGCTCAGTTATATATTTACATGCGAATTAGCCCAACGTATTTCCTGCATGCTGAAGAATGTTCTCAAATGTATTAATTATAGGACACCAGATATATGCGCGATGCAGCAGGACAATTCAGATGATCTTCAAGCCGTTGGTTCAATTCTACACAATGTAGCTGGGGTAATTCTGCTACTTCTCTGACATTCACCCTTCTGACGAAATTGAGTGTAAACACAGAATTTGCTTCCAGTGTGTGTGTGTGTGGATGCTCACGCTATCAATCAAGCGGGTCGATACTCAAAAAACAATCAATTAGTAACCTCAATTACTCAAAAAACAATCAATTAGTAACCTCAATTACTCAAAAAACATCCCAACTTATTGGTTCTTCTTACTCGATTACTATTTTCTTTAATCCCTTTTCAACTTCAGGTTGAATCCAGCTTAAGTGAAAGGAGGATCGTGTTAGAGGTTTGCGATGCCATTGTAAAGAGAGGTGGGCGCTTGGCAGGTGCAGGAATCGTCGGGATTCTTCAAAAAATGGAACAAGACTCAAAAGGTACCATCTTCAATAAAAGAACAGTGGTTGCCATGGACGGTGGATTATACGAGCACTACCCTCAGTACAGAAGTTACCTTCAAGATGCTGTCACCGAGCTTCTGGGATCAGAAACTTCGAAAAACATAGTCATAGAACATTCCAAGGATGGGTCTGGTATCGGAGCTGCTCTCCTAGCAGCCACAAACTCCAAGTATGATCATGATTTTTAGTCAGCCAGTAACCGGCTAGCCATGATGGTAACATATTTCTCTGTAATTAGTCTTTGATTAGAGTGAAGTAGTTGGGATTTGTAATGCTCACTTAAACTTGGAAACTGAACTTTTCCACGAGTTCATTGTAATTCATGAGAAATAATTGTGAGCTCGCATGCACCCCTAGCATATGGTGCAATTTTGTGTCGTGTGTAATGCAAGTCAAAGACCTTCTGTAATAAGAGTGTGATTTATGTATCTTCAAAATCAGTGAGCTCATAACTTTTCCACGACTACGATTTCATTGTGATTCAAGGTAAATTGGTTTTTTTAATATGTTTTTATAGTTTTGATTTTTTAATTAAAACTTTATAAAAAATATTATGTTATTATATTTTTAATTGAAAAATGCTTTTAAAAATTATTATGCGTCACACATACAAAACGATGATGTATGTCCATCTTTCTTTGTTTAAAATTAATGTAAATCCACTTTAAAATTAAAAAAATAAATTTATTTTATTCATTCTTCTATTTGATCAAATAAATATATATATTATTTAACAGCATTAACAAAACACAACTAGAAATATATAACGAAACACCACTGTGTTTTTTTTATAAAAAGAATCACAAATAAAACATCCTCTGTTTTAGAAAATAAAAAACTAAGCTGCCTGCGTTTCGTTTGACAGACACAGCGAAACGGCTAACATCAGGCTCGGCTCATTCATGTACGGGTGAAACACTTATACCAACTTTATGTGTGGATCACTATAGCCGTAGATTATTCATATGAGCACAAATGGACAAAATTAGGAAATATATCAACCGAGAAGGGAAAAAACCGTCAAATGTCAGACGATTTATCTGTATGAGATAGCGACACGCTAGATCTCTCACTCTCGCTTCCTTTCCTTCGGCATCTATTCAACCTTGGAGAATCCCTGCGAAGACGAAAGAGATTCACAAGAAAAATCAATCATTTCTGCTCTCATCCCTCTGTAGATTCTCTCTGTAAATAATATTTTGTGGAATTTCTTCGTTATTTCCTCCTTCGATCCTTCTAACAATGGTACTGTTTTCAATTATCTTGTTACTGCATTTATGCTTGATATCATGTTTATGTCTGGTTTTTGACTTGGCAGATCCGGTTTATACTGCTGCAAAACAGACAAGGCAAGACTCGTCTCGCAAAATACTATGTTCCTCTCGAGGATTCCGAGAAGCACAAAGTCGAATACGAGGTTACGATCGTATTCTTACGCTTTTCCTTTTGTTTTTTTTGTCTTTAGTTTTTTTTTATAATATTTTTTTAAAAACAAATTACAGGTTCATCGATTGGTTGTTAATAGAGATCCCAAATTCACGAATTTTGTTGAGGTAAGTGATTTCTAATTCCTTTTCAATTTTTGAGCAAAATATTTGATAAAGAGAAGAAGCTAATTGTGAAACAGAAGCCTGTGCTTTATCAAGCTTTAATCCAATAAATTTGACTAGATGTGCTGAAGTTTCTCATCAATGAAGGCCATTATTGATTGCTTTTCCACGTTTAATAATAGAATGGTTGTTTTAGTTTTACCTAAGGAATGCTTTGGTTGCAGTTTCGGACACACAAGGTCATATACAGGCGATATGCTGGATTGTTTTTCGCACTGTGTGTCGACATAACTGATAATGAACTGGCTTATTTGGAGTGCATTCATTTATTTGTGGAGATATTGGATCATTTCTTTAGCAATGTGTGCGAGCTAGATTTGGTGTTTAACTTTCACAAGGTTTGTCACTGCTGCGGTTTTTCTTTTTTTGTTGTGATTCTTTTACTTTAACCATGGTCTGTCTTTTCTCCTGAAATTCTCTATGTGTTGCATGCATATTCGATGTTTCCTTTGCCTAGTGATCATTGCCTTTTCGTCAAGTTACCAGATCAATTACTTTATCATGAGTCCCTCTAAAGGAATTCACGGGCCTCGTAGTGGCTCTGATGACTCTCCTTGTGCGCGGTGCTTGCTTGCACGCATGTTCTGTATGATGCTATTGAGTAATGTGCTCTTTGCTGCTGTTTATCTGATATACAGCTTTGTTTGATTTTCTGTTTCCTCCAAGGTTTATCTGATACTTGATGAATTCATTCTTGCTGGGGAGCTTCAAGAAACAAGCAAGAGGGTGAGTATCTTGTGGAGTTTTATTTCTTCCTGGCATATCCAGCTCATAGGGCAACAAGTTTTTGCCCATTTCACATTGACATGTTTAGAGTGCATGGTCTTCAAACATGAACTAATACTCATTCATCTGTAATGTGCAGGCAATCATAGAGAGAATGGGAGAGCTGGAGAAACTGGAGTAAGTATCTGTTCATCAGTGAATTCTGAATGTCAATTTGGTCTTCCATTTTTTCCTCCGGTGTTTGTTTGCCTTGTTCTTTATTGTTCAGCTGTTATTTCTTTACCCATTTAACACAAGCCAGTTCTTACTTTGTAATATTAAAGATTTTAGCCAGAAATTGCATTTATCTTTCGATTTCCATTGCCTCTGTCTCACTCTGCCTTTATGGAGTGAGTTTGTGTGAGATTATTGGGGTGTTCATCTCATGTTCTTATAACATTATTGATGTCTATAACAACTTGTTACTCTTTCAAATTGTACTTTTATTTCAAGTAAGATGCCAAAAATTTAGGAGCCTAAAGCTGTGGCAATTTCCCAACAGTGTGCTCAGGAAAACGAGGAGGTAATGGATAGGTGAGAAGTTTGATAATGAATTCACCAAAGCAACAGTACTTCTGTCTTGGCCTGCCAATGATCTTACAAACACAACATTATGAAAACGTTGGATCCTGAATCCTAGAAGGAATGGGTGCTCTCTCTGACAGCATGCCCACTCCATTCCAATACCCCCTACAAGCTCGAGATATTTTTTGAAAATTAGAGTTTGATTTTTAATGGTAAAATAATGCAGTTTTAAAAGAGTTTATAAATGATTGGAAAATACGATATTCAAACTTAAATTTCTAAAATGAATTGGCAAATTAAAAAGAGGAAAGAGAATAAATTAAGATGAGAAGAGAAAAGGATAATGATAATAATAAAAAAAAATCCACGCTGTATATCAAAGATTTAATTAAAACAACATTAATATCATCAAAATATCTCGAAAAAACGGATAAAATAAACAATACTAAGAAAAATCACACTTGCCACTAAAGATCACCAACTTCTAAACTACGACAAGAATGAGTGCACTATTTCACGAATTATTTATTAAACAATGTCATTTTACTACTATTTTTTTTAAAAAAAGTGCTAATAAGCAAAAACCATGAACTAGCTTACAGGATTGAAGTTACCCAAAAGAGACAGCGACATTATACAATTTCCTTTCTATTTAAATTTTCTTTGAAATTGATCAAAAAGTACTGCATGTACTTGTAAAAAAGGCGACAGTACTAAATGCGTTAGATGCTATTTCCACTAGCATCTAACTTCCCCTGCCTGCTGTCGTCCTCCCCATTTCAATTTAACACCCTAGGATAACTTCGATGTTCATTCCTCATTTGACAGTGCCGAGGAATCACATGTTATCTCACTGCTCATCTGATAGATAACAACAGCCTCCAGACCATTTCATAGGCTCTCGTTACAGAGTAATTGCAATGGCTGTGCACCACCAGTTCGAAACCCACCTCCAGTTTCTTCATAAACAGAAGAGAGATGGTGGCCTTGTCTTCTGACCCTAGCATGAGGCAATGTAGTAATGGTCATAAGCTGCTGCTGAGATATTTGAGCGTGCTTGGGAGCAAGTGCTTCTTGAGATGACGAGGTAGGGATGACGGTTTGGGCACATGATATCTGTGCGGGCGAGCCTTGCCTTCCATTTTGCCAGTTTGGAAATTGAGTCATGGCTGTGGGATTTCCGACTGTTTTATATTGAGCTGCTGCTAACTGAGCTGCCCAAAGCCGGTTTTGTTGTTGCTGATGCTGATGCTGTTGCTGATGCAGATTTGTGAAGCCCGTAGGATTTGCACGAGTACCACAGTACAAGTTGCTAAGGTAGGAAGGTTGTTTAATCTGGACCTAAATCAAGAATCGTGCCATAAGTTGGCATATGACTTGCAAGGCAACTAAGTAACTCAACCAGGATTTGACTAATATATGTATAGATGTAGTAGAATTTAGTGAGAGTTTGGAGACCATAGATAACTCAGCATAAGGCAAGGAAAAAATAAGATCATGAAATAAGATCACCGATTGGCTGGCTCCCTACGTTCACTAAAACTACTACGCTTCCACGGCATCCCCATTTAATGGATGTAATATTGACTAGAATACAGGGAGGATTTCAAAATCCGTCTGTTAAATCAGTTGTGTCATCATTGTAAATGCATACATGCAATCTAGAAGGGAAGGATAAAAACCTGCTGTGCTGCTGCAGGCTGATCAAGGTAAGACGGGGATGAGTAATATGTTTGGGACATGGGGAAAGGCACAAGTGTGGAATGTTGCTGTTGCAAATGTGAGTGCAGGTAAGGAAATTGCAGCTGAGCTGATTGTTCAGACCTCTTTCCAACCCCATTGGAACTGTTATTAGCTTCTAAGCCACTCCCACCAGTTGACAGGGACAAGAAATTGAAAGTCTACAAGAGAGTACAAATTGATGAAAACCAGTTAGAAAATACTAAACCATTGGACTGGAAAGCTAAATTTACCTGCTTATGAGAATTGTGTGCCCCAGATGGCAGAGTACCGATTTCAACTTGATTTGAATTCTTGTCAACCATTATGGCTGTAGCAGATGTAGCTCCATTCAAACCATTCCCATTGCCATTGAAGTCGTTTATTGTCATGAATGCACCTTGCATTAATACATCCGGTGGCTTCAGTTGATTCAGATGCAGTGGCAAGCTGTCTTTGCTCTCTGGAATTTGTAAAACCTGAATGAGACGACTTATGTAAACATGCCTTGTTGACCTCTTCAATGATCTTTTATCAGCGCTGACTTTAGAAACCTGTACAAGTCATAGTCCATAAGATAAACCAGTCATATAAAGTTTGGAGCAACCAATTCATGCGGGCAAGAGAAATAATCATTAGACTTAAGTCTTCCATCACCTTTCCAATAGAATTCTGGAATGAATTGGGCCTGGTAGCACCGAGAGCAGTATCCATCCAAGAAGGAAATTTGGTGTCAGACGATCTGAGATAAGGAAAATTGCATGACAAATTGCGAAGGCATGGATGCTGTAAATGTACAAGATCAGAGGCATGGAAGAAAATTACCGTGATGAAGAGCCATGATTGCACGCAACGCTTGATATAGTTGGAGACAAACCTGGCCACAATGCTGGACCGTCAAATGAAAGAGAGAGAAAACAATTATTTAATGTAGTCATAAACATGACAAAAATAATCTAATATCAAAGCTATTTCAAGTACATATGAGATGATAATTTCCCAGGAGCAGAAGTTTTACCATTGTTCTTGGAATTACAGATTGTATGCTGTTGATCTAGTTGACTTACAGTTGTTTTCAGCCCCAATGCAAGTGAGGTTTCCAACCGTGTGGAGTGCTTCACTTTGCTGCATGCTCAAAAAATGAAACGAATAAATAATCAAATGCCTAGAAGCTATAAATAAAGCAATGTATATAACATAGCCACCGAATGAAAAAGGAAAAAGAAAAACATACGGAGTATCCTGGTATTTCTCAGGGGCCATGAAGAGATTGATGGAATTGCACAATGACTTTAGCTCCTCCTGTTTAGCCAACATGGTGGGCAGATTCACTTGAGCAACACAACTGCCTAATTCACCTTGGATTTTATCAGTGGCCAAATAAGGTCGTTCTTGAGCACCAGGCTTGTTCAGACAATCAACTTTAGGAGTTTCGTCAAGAAATGTTTTCTCAGCAGCCTCATCTATTCTCGGGAGGGAAATTGGATTCAAGTCCTCTTTTACAGCTACAGAATTTCATAAACAACATCCAACACGAGATTCAACGATAAAAGAAAGAGGAGAAAAATAACAAAAAGAGAACCTTCAAAATCAGGGCAAAAGGCTCACTGGGCTCTTGCAATGTCGAAGGACATGCATCCAAATAAGTATTATCCAATTTACAGTCATTTTTAGGTTCTTTGTTGCCAGCAAACATTCCTGCCAAAGAATATAAGGTCTCCACAACTTCTTCCTCGTCTTTGGTTATTGGCCCACAGACACTCTGATTTCCGGACCAGTCTGGGCTTGGTTGTTTCTACAAAAGCATTTTTAGCTTTATAAAAATTAAAGTGCTTAATGCAGAAGGAACTGGAACTTGAGAGCTGAAATTGGGAGCTAGATATAAACCACATTCAGTCTCGATTTCTTTAAACCATCCCTTTTAGGTGGTTCCACTCCACAGTTAGGGTGGTCCGGCTTCTTTGAATCAGGAAAAGGCGGAGAGATAGATTCACGATTGCGTTTCTTCATGGCTGAGAATGAAAATGGTCATATATCCAAAGAATTAATGCCACCAAAATCATGAAGAACTGATATTTAATTTATTGCTTATTCAGGAAAAGAAAAATGAAAGGAACTTTTCTGGTTCATAAAAAAGCTGAAAGTATCTCCCTTGGAAAAGCAAGCTTAAGAATATTAAAGAACAAAAGAAAATCCTTAACACAATAATATATATGATTACTTGAAAAGATTGATACACCATGAAAGTGGAAGCATCAACATAATAAATAGAATTAAAAAAGGCAATACAAAGAATCTTGTTTCCATAAAAAGTAAAGAGAAGGCAAAAAGCTCCAGTTTTGCTTCCGCTCTAATCCAAAATTCACGATGCCAAAAACAAAACAAAACCATCCGAAAAGAAAGAAAGAAACTTCCAAGAAAGACCCACCACCACCAAAAAACACTTGATTTCAGAAACCAGGCAGGCGCGTCCAACCAAATAGCCAAAAAACCCACCAATTTTTTTAAAAAAAGCATTCAATTTCTGAATTGACAAACGAAACATCACACACCTGACCGTAGCTTCCTTGGAACAGTTGCATGATCAACACCATCGCAATCATCCAAAAACTGCATTGAAATTCAACCATAACATTAGCAAAGAATGAAAAGCAACTAACTCAAATCGTACACCAAAAAAAAGAAGTAAACTTCAAACAGGAAACTAAATAATGAAAAGCAACTAACTCATAATTAATGGACTTACCTTTCTGGGAAGCTTGAATCTTTTATTGTTAGTACTAGCAACACCAATAATAGCAGAAGGTGCCTTAACTTCTTCTTTGTCAGACACCTCTCCACCACCACCCATCTCACACTTTTTTTCTTTCTCCACCTCGTAACTACAACTCCCTTTATTGTTATTATTATTATTAGTAGTAGTAGTATTAACAGCACTCAATCCTTTAATTTTCTTCGATTTCTCCAAAGATACAACATAGTCACCACCATTCAAACCTGAAAAAAATCATAAAAAATAAGAGACAAGATATTTCTACTAGGAATAGCTAACAAAGCAGTGAGCATGAACTAGGAGGCGCGCGTTATCAGTGGAACTCTTATCACAATTCAGATTATGAATAAAGCAGATAACGACAAGTCTTCATTTGGGGTTTTGTTTATTTGTTCTCAAGTAAAAGACATGAATTTTGTTTTTCCTTGGGGACCAGAAATAACTAAATTTGAAATTTAGAAAAAGAAATCACCAGAGAGAAGCTTGTGTCCAGATTGCTTAATGTGTTGTCTTGAGAACCGGCTGGCTCTTGGCCTCACGTCTTTACTCTTGTCCATTTCTATCATCTTTTCATCATTTTAACACATCAACACCACCACCACCACCAGCATCATCTCTACCTCGGCTTCTTCAAAGACCAAAATAAGCCAAGCCCAGATCTTTTTTTCTCGTTGCTAGTCTCTTTCTTGTCACAATTTAAGCTTTCTTCAATGGAACAAATACAAGATAGATAACATTGACTATAGGGAAGAAACTGAAGGAGGAAGGGAGAGAGGGAGGGGTTTTGGTGTATTAGTTAGTAAGCGAAATGCAAGGCTAAAAATAACCGAAAATATGGCGTTTGGGTTTTTTGTTTGGTTCCAAAGAAAGAGAAAATTAATCAATTTAGTAGCCAGATATGTCTCCGCTTCTCTCTATCTTGAAGAGCTGATCCTGTGTCTCTCCGAGAAGATGAAGATAAGAGATAGAGAGAAATATAGCCGAGACATAAAACAAGAAAAACCAAAAACAATAAAGAAGAAAAGCAGGAAAGTAATTCGTTTTCTCGTGTTGAGAGAATCAGGTTCTTCTTCGTGAAATAAAGCACACACAAGACACGAACAAAGAACAGAGAAAGAGAAAAAATGGGACACCAAAAGAAAGTCCCAAAGCAGAAAGAAGGAGCAGAGCACGCAAAAGGCAAAGCTCTTGAAAAATTTAAAGATAGTGAGTGGGTTTCACTCCAAAAGCTTCGCCGTCGTTACAATCAACACTAGCCCATCGATGCCATCAATCTCTCCCAGCCCAAATTCCATTACCTTCTACACCACTCTACACACAATATCCTTCCTAGCCTCCATTTCAAAAATCATCACTCCTTTCACTCGAGCCGAAAGAAATGGGAATTGCGAGCTCTGAGTAACAGCCTCTAAATTCGAAGGAAAATCGTAGTTTCGTCCTTCGGGCACACTAAAATCCTCTTCGTTAATGCTTCACTTGACAAAACGTCCTCTCTCGGACTCCCAGCATTCCTTTATACACACTCCCAGTTCTCGTGCAATTCCCAATCTCACGGTTTTGTATTCTCTACTCATCCGCAGCCGTCCGATCAGTCGTCTTGGGCCACTTACACGTGTCTGCCACATCGGCTTTGAAATGCCCCCGGCTTTCCTTTCTTGTCACTCCCTGACACTCTGGAACTTTGTGATCTAAAGCTACGGGAAACCTTAATTTAGTCCTCGAAGTCTTTAACTTGTTCACGGTTGAACTCCAAACTTTAATTTTTTAATTTTATCGATTTTATCTTAGGATGTCTACTTCTTAGCAATTAACAGAGCTTATCCGATTCATAGATTTATTTGCATATGATCGCTTAGTGCTTCCATTGAAATTGATATGTCTGAAATAAGCCTCTATTAGTCTTGAATTAAAATTTATTAATAAAATAGTGGGAGGTTTTAATATAATTTAAAGCTAATTGTTTTTTAAGATAGATTACGTCAATTTTGATGTCTTGATGAAAATATTTAAATCACGTGTAAATTAAATAAAATCATTTAATTCTAAAAAAAATACTTGTTTATTTGTTTTTACCATGATTTTCTAGAAAACTTATAAGAAGTCTGAGAATTTGACTTCCAAATACTCGAGAATTGACGAAGAAAAACTCTCTAAGCCATTCGAAGAAGAAGTCAAGTGAAAACATGTAGGGTGGAAGAGTCATGAATTTCATTCGAACTACTCTTGAAGATGTAATATAGTCTATTATTTGTAATTTGTTTGTAGTTGGGACAAAATTGATAAAGTCAAAAGATTTAGGGATCAGTAGAGAATGAGGGTACCAGTTAGGGGATAAAATGCAGGTTCCTCGATCAAATAATCAACGCACCTGATTCTTTGACAAGTGAAACTTTTGATTCACTGATCAACGGCTATTATTGAAGAGATCAAATGCAATAAACACGAGGCGCTAAAGTATGCCCGTACGATCGATCCGACTGTTTCTACAGCAGGAGAGAGAAATATACTGTATAAATCCTCTGCCTTTCTACGAATTTCAGTTACTAAAAAGAGCCTGAGTTCAGTCGCTGGCTTCTGATCTGAATCACACGCAAAAGAATTTGAATGGAGTGAAGTGAAGTGAGGTGTATTCACGCGCTATGGAGAGAGCTCGTGTTCGCTACTGAGAGAAAGAAGGCGGGGGGGGTTCCAGAAAAAGGTAGCGCTCACGAGGGAGTGGAGGTTTTTTAGAGTCGGCGATTCTTGACGGCGATTAATTGATGTGGAGAATGGTGTTGAGTTCGGTTATGACAATTCGATTCCGTGCGTCTAGCGTGGCATCGGGTCATGAATTATGCGTGACTTCCATTTCTTTCAAGCTGGTAAACTTAGCACAAAATGACAGAAATAGCCCCAGGTGAGATCGGTAAAATAATAAGTAATTTAGCCGACGTCATCGTTGAAGTATAATTAACTTGATTGCTCCGGTAAAATATCAAGTGAGATTCTCAGTGTTCATCGTGAATGGCTTGGGCTGATGCTCTCCCAGCTTTCGTTTCTTTATGAATTTCACCGCTCCACTCGAAATTCTTTTTCTGCCCCTGCCATGCCACCAGCTTGGCAGTTTCCACCGCCTATCCAGCCCTGGGAATTAGGATTTGACAGTGGATTTACCGTGAGATATATTTTTTAAACAAATAATTTCTGGTAACTCTTACCACATCAACTTCAAGTTTTTATTTATTTATGTAGTTTTCAAATTTACCTCGCAAATATTTTATGAGGTTTGCCGTTAGATATATTTTATAAACAAATAATTTCTAAAACATCAAGTATTATAATATAAATTAAAAAAGGCGATTTAATTATTGTGCATTTCAATAGATTTTTTAATATATATATATTAAATTTTATATTTTAATAATTCGTTTATTATTATAGTATAAACTAAAAAAGTTGTTCTTGTATACTAACTCATGAAACACTATTCATTTTACTATTGTTTAATTTCTTTCTAGAACTATTTTTTTCTAGTTTAATATAGCAATATCTAATTTATTGTTATTTGCTTTATATATTATTAACTAAATTTTATAACTCATATCACATGTTTTGCTAGTTCATTCGGTTTTTTTATTATTTAACTGGTTTTTTTTCATCTTCTAACATTTAATTGATTAAGAATTGAAATTCATGATTTATATTTATTTATTTTTTATAGGATATCTCGATTTAATAACTCGAGTCACAGGTTAACCTGGTTGACTCTAGTTTTTTATTTTATTGTCTTTTTTCTAATTGTTATTCTTTTTTTAATTTTATATCTTAACATCGAGTTAATTACGAATTAGACTTCATAATTTGCTTTATACTAGGCTATACTTGTTTTATAACTTGAGTCATGTATTTTGTAGATTAACCCGAATAAACTTAGGTTGTTTTATTCGATCTATTTTTAGATTGATTTTTTTTATCCATTTACAACTTTTAACAATAGGATTAATGAAAGTTAAGTTTCGTAATTTGTTTAAACTTGTTTGTCGCAAGGTTCTCATATTCTTATGATCATGGTTGTGAGTTTGAAAAATTAATTTAGATTCACTCGATTTATTTTATTGACTTTTTTATGAGGTGATCTTAATCTTCTAATCTAGATCACGAGCTTGTCAAGTTAATCCATGTTAATTATTTTTGTTATTTTTTAATCTCATTCTCTAGTATTATGTTGATTGAGAATTGAATTTCATAACGTGTTTTGATTTGTTTCATAAAAGATTATTATAATCTCATGATTCGAGTTATAAATTTTGCAGGTTAAATCAAGTTGACTCGGATTGATTCAACATGTTGCAATTTTAATATTATATTTTTATTTGTTATTTGAATTATTTTTAAACCTAGCAAGCTAATCATGTCTCTTATACAATTAAAAAAAATAATAGAAAATTGGTAGCTTGAATATTGGCGTTACCTGGGAGACAATTAAGAGTAGCAGTAGTTGATAAAGGTGCCCAGGCACGACATAGTAGTTGCATTATGTGACAGGTTCGGTCCAGCGACACATAGCAAATAAATGGCTTGTGGCCTTTGTTTTGTTTTTGGCTTAGAATGTATATGATATATTTCTTGTATTAATTTCAGGGGGCCAAGGCTTTCGAGGAATGTTGTAATAATTAATGCAAATTACCCTTTGATTACCACTGCTAGGGGTTACCTGGTAGAGAATTTAAAGTTAAAAAGTATAATATACAAATCGGAAAGTCAATTCAGCCAGTGAGTATCACGCGATATCAATCTATCATACATGTGAATTTTTTACTTCCTCGAAGAAAAATCTCTTGAGAATCAACTGGCAAGCATGGCTTCAAGATTCAAGTATGGTGGTACTTTTTTAAAAGTGATATTTGTTAAGAGTATATTAAAGTGATTATTTTATACATGATTTTTAATATCAATACATTAAAATTATCAGAAAATAATAATATAATAATAACTTTAATATTTTTTTCATTTTTTAAAAAAATATATTAATACAATTTTAAACAAAAAACATAAACATCTTTTCTTTTCTCCACTTGTCTTACAACTTGGAGGCCCAATGGACCAATATAGGAAAAGAATAAAATTGGTCTTCTTACACTGCCGATTCCCATTCATGCATTAACACGGTCCCCGTCATTGCTGGGAATATTTTTTACTAGATATATAATCAGGCCCAAGAAATCTACTAGAATATTGCTGGGAATATTCAATAGTATCTTTTTAATTGCATCCTTATTCTGGTAATTGCAGTCTCAATAATATCAGAGCGGTAGCAGGACAGCCAGATGCTGTTCAAGGGCACTTGTGCTGGCCATGGTGAGTTGTCATGTTGCCGTAGCAGGGACACGCATCATAGTTTCCAGAAGTGCCGGGAGGAACGCAGCTGCAACGAGCACAGCAGGTGCCGCATGCTCGGTGGCACAGGTTTGGCCTTGACGACAATTGGCACCTCACAGCACAGGCCGAAGCACAGTCTACAAGAAGAGTTTAAGAAATTCATAATCAAATCTGCCGAATCAATCTCTGATTATTTTATAAGAACAACGCCGTGAATTTATTTATACCTATCTGCGGGGCTGGGTCGCTCTCCACCAAGTTCTTGATCACCTGGAACATAAAGTGAATAGAGATCAAGAAATCAAACTGGAGGTAACATACAGTATGTTTCGTATATGACATTCAAAATGCTTAATTACCATATCAGATACAGCAAGGTTGAAAAAGATTGCTACAAGGAGTACAGAAGCTAGAGTCTTGAAGATGGCCATTGCTTTAAGACACAACTTTAAGGTTACCTTCTACCTCTAAGAGTTGCTGTGCAGGTTGGAATGAATAATGGGGGTGTATTTGTAGGAAAGAATTGCAAGGAGGAAGACGGTAGTGAACGGGGTGGTTGGATTCTCGTCGAAGTAAAAATGTTGGCTCGATTAGGACTATTTAATACTTTTGGTAGAGTGTCTGAGATTGTTTTTGAAAATATTTTTTATTCAGAAATATATTAAAATAATATTTTTTATTTTTAAAAAAATATTTTTGACATTAGCACACTAAAATAATCTAAAAACACTAAATCTTTTTAATTTAAAATAAAAAAATTAATTTTTATTTAAAAAAAATACTTTTAAAACACAAAGAAAAACAACTTTTAATTTAACATATGTTCGACAGTTATGACTTTGTATTTGATTACTTTTAACGATTTATTGCAGGTTTGATTCTAGCAGTGTTAATATTTGTAGTACACTCAGTATGTTTTTTTTAATATTAAATTGATAAAATTTAGATGTGTTTTTAATAATTTTAAATTGTTGTATGAAAAATTAAAAAAAATCTAAAAAGAATATATCATTGATTTAATAATAGTTTTTTAAAAATACATTTACCACGTCACCAAGCGTGTATTTAGTGAACTACTCCTATGATAAATGTCAATGCCTCTATGAAGTTTACAGGATTCGTTCTGGTCACTTTTACTGCTGCTTAAAGCATACGGGCTGAGCAAAACGCAAGAAACATCTCTGGGACAGTAAAGGAGAGCATCAAAAGTTTCCCTTACCTTAGAGAACCCTCCACGCATGACAATGGCTTCAAGGAATGATATATGAAGTGTATAGCCTCTAAAATCAATAAATATCTGTGTAATATTCCAGGCCTATAACAGCACCACGAGAATTCGATATTTAGCCCAAACGCTTGGTGCTGGACCTGCATTCTAATTGGTGGGTGAATAGCATGCTCCTCGATGACACGGGCTTAGGCTATCAGCAATCGCTACACGGCCATCATAATCCAAAATGAGGCTGCCCTGGAGGCAGGAAATCCCGAAAGTAGGAATGACAAGATATATACGGGGAAAGCGCAAGCATCAAGGATACATGTCGTCTGTGTTACATCGAACGACAATATTTAAACATAGTTGTCAGATTTGTACCGTATTCCGAACTAGCTTAGAATTATGATAGTTTGATTGACAAGTCAATGTGTGATTTATCGAATAAACTTAAGTCAATTATTTTATTAAAAATAATATCATTTTAATTTTTTATTGTTTTTAAGTTAACTTGATTAAGTTTAATATGATGAATTTAGCAAAGTAAATATCCAAAACAATTTGAAATTAAACTCGATTTAGATTAAATTTAAATCAACCTGCTAAACCAAATAAAATTTAACAGGCAAAAAAATGTATATATTTCTTCAAAGATAATCTTTATTTCAATTAAAAATATATTAAAATACATTTTTTTTATTTTTAACATTAAAACTTTAAAATAATAAAAAAAACATCTAAAAAATTAATTTAATATTTTCTATTATAAAAAAACAATATAAAAATCAATGTTAACCATAGAAACAAATAATCGTTTACACTTTTTAGTTAGGGGTGTTTGAGAGTACATTTCTAAAGAGTTTTTGAAAATAAATTTTTATTTTTCTTTTAAATTAATTATTTTCATATTATTACGATGTACTTATATTTTAAGATAATAATAAAATAGATTATAAAACAACCTCTACCATAATCACAAATATTTTAAAAAAATTACATCTCAACAACAAGTACAATTTTTACACAATAGCAACCTGATTTTCAGCTTTACATATAGGAACAACGTATTTCCTTGTTTCTCTTTCAACTCTTTTTATTTATATACCATAATCCACCATAAAAGTGTACTATAAAATCATGAGATGCTCGAGATTTGCTTCAAGGACACTTGCGTCTGCCGCCATGGGTGGTCAAGCTGGCGTAGCAGGGGCAAGCATCGTAATTACCGGCTGTTCCTGGAGGAACACAGCTGCATCTTGAACAGCAGGTCCCACATGCTCTATTGCACAGGCGAGGCCTGGATGATAACTGGCACCTCGCCTTGCAAGCGCCACCACAATCTGATCAGAAACGAAATCAGACGAGCATCATCAAGCATGAACGTTTTTTTTCCCTCTCAGATTTATCCACCAATTATCAAAATGTTCATAATTGCTTATTTAAAAAAATAATTGCTATCAAACGAGGTTTTTTTTTTTTAAAATAATTTCACGGGGAATACAATTGACTGAGATCATATTTTAATCATTTAATTTGACCAGTTAGTTATACTACGAAGACTGAAATTACCAATTTTCTCAGGAGGAGAACTCGCAACCAGATTGGAGCTCACCTGCATCAATACCAAGCAACATATATTATTTAGTTAAATGATATATAGCAAGATTTCACGTAGATGAGAACCGATTTAAGAATTGAAGGGAAAAAAACAAAGAGAGAAGAAAAGATAATTTGAAGTGAAACGTTACCGTATCACGATCAGCCTCGGCTAGTTGGAGAACAAGAAGAGAGAAGAAAAGAAAACCGATCAGAAACCTGGTGATCATCATAGTCATTGCTCTGTCTCAAATTGAAACCTTAAACCTTGGCGTGCAGACCAAAGAGAAAGGGCCTTGGTATTTATAGCCAAATGTCGGTTGTAATGAATGAAGAGAACGAGGTAGGTTTATGGAAGGACCAAATATTTTCGAAGTATTATTCCTATTTTACGCTGGGAAAAAAAAGGTGGTATGCAAGTATACGATCAGTATTGAGTTATTAGCATCTGATTTTAATCGAATAGAACGAGTTGATGAGATTTAAACTCGTGATCACTGAATTAATAAAATTTTGATATTATATTAAATAATTATTTTATCTAAAAATTTACTATCAAGTAAGGCACCAAAATATAATTTATTTTATTCTTTACTGAACATATGAGCCCTCAGAATCATCTGGGATGAGTGTCTGAGTGGATGCTCTTTACTATATATGCCTGTTTGGGAGTGTGATTGCGATTGCTTTTGAAAATGTTTTTTGTTTTGAAACACATCAAAATAATATTTTTTTATTTTTTAAAAATTATTTTTGACACCAGCATATCAAAATTATCTAAAAACACCAAAAACAATTAATTTAAAATAAAATAAAATTCATTTTTTTTCAAAAATACTTTTGAAAAGCTCTCCCAAACACCCGAGCTCCTTTTGCCTTCTCCAATTATTGTACTCGGAGACGTGGCACATCTTTCAGCTTCGAAAAAGTTGAAAAGGAAATCAAAGCTCGGATGAAGATTGAGAATGCGTGAATGACTAGAACAAGGGTAATGGAACAAGGAAAATAAATGAGAGGTTCGTTTTTAATGTGATTTTGTGATATATTTGTGATATAATTATTTCTTTTCTGAATATGCCACAAGATAATTGACAGGCTAACAGCTGTTGGATTGAATAGACAAAGCTTTGGAAGTCCATCCAATTATTTTTAATGTGGTTTTAGAATTCTATTTTTATATTGTAAGATTATGATTCTATAAATATTGAATATTGATGGTTTTTTTACTATGATGAAAAACAATATATAAAACTGTTAAATAAACATTAAAATCGTTCGAATTAATAGAACTTAAACTAAATAAGATTTTATAGAAAAGAATATGAAAATAACTAAGAAAAAAATAACCATGAAACATTCTTTAAAATCAATTTGAATATGATTCTAAATTAGAGTTATATTTGTTTTCATCTCAAAATTGTTTGATTTGACTATACTTTCTATGAAACAAAAATCACATAATGAGCTGGTGGGGTTTTGACCTAGTGGAGTAACTTGTTCCGTTCCTCTGTATTAGGCAAGCCCTTTCCTTTGTATTAGGTTCGAGCTTCATTATGTATATCTGTTATTTCTACGGTGTTTTATCAGTTTACTAGACTTGTTAAACATTTAGTGAATTTAAAGATTATTTATGGTGCGTGTAAATTAATTCAGACATCCCGGTTATAAAAATAAATCACATGATAAGCCGTGGTCTTGTGCCGAACTCCCAGCTCTTTTGCAACGTCTAATTTTCTGGATGCCAAGCAAAAATCTGTGTACCTGAAAGAAAAGCTGTCCCGTACTGAATAGAGCCAAACTGTCGACGCCCTTAAGAGGTCATATCTAGGTTATAATTTAACTAGCGCAATACTTATCTTGCGGGTGATCGATGGAGAAAACACTCAGTGGATGAATGATAATTAAGTTTCTGGCCAGCTGAGGGCCCAATCTTGGTCAACCTCACTCTTTCTGCCGATTCTATTTATGAAGAAAAATAGAAAGAAATGACAGGCAACTATCACCGATGCACTTGAAAGCTTCTTTATGAACCTCAACAAAGTGACTCCTCCAGCTGTTCGAGATCATGGAACACAGTTGTACTATGTTAATGCACATTTTTTTCTAAAAATATAAAATAGCACGCTAAACGTTAAAAAAAATGTCCGAAGAACACAATTTATAAAATTAGGATATCTGGGGTATGTCAATATGAAGATGTTCCTGATTTCCGTTGCTCAGACTATGGGTATACTTCATCTCCCACTATGAATGTATTGTGATTATATTTTGTAATTATATGTATTTATATTGTATAATTATAACTTTAAAAAATTTAAAAATAAAATGAAATTGAAATGTTTTTATTAGTAGATGGTATGCTGGTAAAATATATAAAAATAATACAATACATGCATCGATATTTATCAGAATGAGTTATAACATGTTACCCGAGTATGTTTTGAATAATTTGGGTGATAAAAATCATTATACTGATCATATGGACACCTTGCTTGAAGGATAAATTAAAAGTGGCTCGAGCTATTGGCATTAGTAGAATGAACATATAAACATCAATGGCCTCACTGAAAATTTATGAGATGATCAAGTTACATTGCACAAACTAGGTAATACAAGTGATGATTGCATGTGGTAACTAGATATAAATGAAATATTTACAGAGATATATCATGTGATTACAAATAAAAAGTATATAATTTGGCGTGTGAGTACCACAAATCGAGTCATTAATTTCTATCGCAAACATGTCCAGTAAATATAAAATTTTGTAAAAAATCAAGTCTTTTCATAATTAATATCTGTTAAATGTTGGGTTTTATGTATTGATCTTTTAACCTAATGTTAGCTTTTTATTAATACTAAGTTGACTTTATACTATGAGAGCGTTGCGATGCTGCATCTTATCTTGAAGCACAACATTTCAATAATATTGTATTTCTAAACCGCAACATTCAAACTTTGCTATTTTACCAAAACTTTTTTTTTATCCTATATTAATTTACCATTCATGCACCCAGTGCCAGCAGACACGAGTTACATTAAATTGGTAGGAGCCTCGAGTACCATGGGCAGGTGTGTTGTTTTTCTTCAACATAGTAACGGTCCACCTTGGGAATTAATTAGATAGTAGAGGTGCTTTAATGATTGTTCCTATGCAAGTGTGTGGGGATTAAGGTAGAGTTTGGATAATACTTTTTTTTTATTTTTAAAAGAATTGAGAGATGAAATAAAATATGCAAAAATCTCACTTTCTCATTTTTTATGAAGCTGTTTGGGACAGCTTTTGAAACTGTATTTCCAAAAAATTCATTTTTTTTCCACTTTAAATGAATATATTTTGGTGTTTTTAGATCATTTTGATGTGCTGATGTCAAAAATAATTTTCAAAAAATAAAATAAAAATTATTTTGATATATTTCAACACGAAAAACATTTTGAAAAGCTACAACAACAATTATCTCAAACAGACCCCCATATGTCATCAAACCAGCCTCGCAATCGCATCTCAACCGGACAATCATGCATGTCTTTTTTTTTAAAAAAAATAATAATAATCAAAGTTTATATCATCAAGTTATATGCTATGGCAGTGACTATTCGAAACATTTACTATTTGCAACCAATTTTAATTTCTCGATTGTGATTGGTTATATTATAAATGATAGAGCAAGTGAATGCCGCCAAGTTTAAAGCACTATTGCTTGGTTTTGATAGATCATATGTTTTTTTTTCTCGGACTTTGACTACAAGTGAATGGCCGCCATTCAAAGGATTAAGAAAAATGATTCCACGATGCACTCGTCTGCACGTAAAAATAATTAACTGCCAGACAAAAAATTATTAGGGTTTAACATGGTTCTTCATTGACTATATAGACAGTACAATACCTACCAGCTTTTTTTTTCATCATTTTTTTATTTAAACCCTTCAACTTTACTTTTTTTAAATAACATAATTGGATGGAGTTAAATTTAAAGCTATGATAGAAAAATCGAATTAAAAAAAATAATTAAAAGCAAAGCAAAGATAAAATACATGGCTAATTTCAAATTTACAAAAATTCACGCTTTCAACTTTTTTTTTAATTTAATTATTTTATGACATGATTTCATGAGATTAAAAATTTAAATTATGTTAGAAAAATAAAATTAAAAAGAGTTTTATATACATAAAAAATCATTTTAGTCTAGAAGATTATTTTATTTAGTTTTTAAATGTAATAGGAAAAAAAGTCACCATAAAACAAAGATTTATTATTATTATTATTATTATTATTATTATCACAATTTTAACAACTAAAATAGCCAAGCATAGTTTAAAATTTTTAATTTAACTAGAAAAGTTTGATGACGGTTTGTTTTTATTTTATCTGAAAAACAGGTTGAGATTTGTTTAGTTTTTTTTCTTCAATTTGATTGATTTTTTGTTTTCTCAAATGATTTCTAAATGTTTTTGTAGTGGTCTTGAGGTTTTTTCATGTATAAAACGACATCACATTTTCTACTGGTTTGTATTGTATGGTATACCACACGAGGGCTGGAGCATGACGTGCAAAACAAAGAGAAAAGGTGGTGGTATCTATGGCTACATTCTGATAGCAAAGATTAAAGAGGCCGACGTGGGTTCATGAAAGTACCACCACATGCCGTCCCGCTACGAAATGGGCCCAAACGATTAAAGAGAAAAGGAAGTCTTATCTTCTATTTGGAGGCTTTAAGAGAGTGTTTGGAAGAATTGTTGCTGTAATTTTTTAAAGTGTTTTTCATGTTGAAATATATCAAAATGATATTTTTTATTTTTTAAAAATTATTTTTGACATCAGCACATCAAAATAATTTAAAAACACCAAACCATATCATTTAAAATGAAAAAAAAACTGCAAACCGGCGTTTGAAACGCCATCCAAACAGACACTAAATTTAGCTCGGCACAACGTTTTTAATGATAATATCCGGGTCAATTTGCATATATTTAAACTAATTATATGAATTCTAAAATTAATTAATAATTATTATATTAACAACTATATAGTTTTTCATAACGTTTTTCTTGTGTCTCAAGGTGATCCATCAACGGAGAGTTATCAAGTTGATGGGTAATAATTAAGTACCTGACGAGGCAGTCCAGTCGTGCAACTTGTTAATTTTATGGTATCAATAATATCATTATTGTTAGACATGCACTAATCCAACATATTGATATGGTAAACTCATTTAAAAATACTCTAAACTGAACTACAAAAATATGTACATGATGGAACATATTTTTAGTTTGTTTAATATTATTTTTTTAAAAAAAATTCATTAAAATAATAATATTTTTTAATTCTTCTAATATAAGCACATTAAATCAATCTAAAAATAATAAAAATTTAATTTGTAACAAAAAACCTTTTTTTTAAAAAAAAAAACACCTTCACAGTAAAATAAACAAGCTCCTCCAGAGTGTTTGTTTTCGTGTTCAAAAAATGTTTTTTATTTTAAATTATTTTTCTGTATAATTTTGGATTGTTTTGATGTGATAATTTTTTTAAAAAAATATTAAAAAATTATTATTTTGATATATTTCTAAATAAAAAATATTTTGAAAAGCAACTATTATCATAATATCAAATGCTATTTTAATTCAAATGAGTTTTTGATAATTAAATTGTTTTTGTTATATTTGATTCGATCAACTCTAATAAATAAATAAAATATTATTTTAATAAAAGTATTAATTTAAAAATTTGTGAGTTCATCAATACCTATGCGATTCAGGATTACAGCAGTTCTTACGATTGTAGCTAGAAAAAGTAGATCCATTAAAAAATATATAAATTATAGGTTTTTTGTAATTATATTTTTAAGATAGAATTTTTGGTGAGATTCAATGATTCATGCAAGATTATACAAAATTATAGTCTTGATAAATAACTAAACACTTTCAATATTGTAATTGAAGCAAAATATAATTTTAATCACACAATAACTAATATTTTAAAAAATAATTTACATAAAGTTATAATGTACATCAATAAACTAAATATTTGTAAAGTTATAATTAAATATAATATAATTTTAATCATAACTTATCACGTTAGAGCTTTCTAGAGCGTCCTGGGAAGCTCCAAAAATCGACTTCGCCAGCTGTATGGGATCGCCCCCCAGTTGTTCTTGTTCATGCACTCAGTGCAAGCACGCACGAAGTACATTGATTTAGCAGGATTGTCCAAAAAATCATGTCACGAGCATTTGTTTTTGTTTTTCAAGATAGTAAAGGTCCCACTGAAGGACTATGATATTTTGTTCCAAGGCAAGTAATTAAGGATGGAGATCGGAGGTACTTTCCGAGAATGCTTGTCCATGCATGATAAAAGATAAGCATTGGCACTCCGATCGATCCTATCCTTATTCTTCCATATGTGCCCGTGGTAAAAAAAAATAAACGGGTCGGCAAATTAATTGTGCAAATAAATATATTTTACTATTCACAATATAATTACTGTCTTGTCATTCTAAAAACTAATTAGGTTGAAATTTAGTTTCAGATAGAAAAATATTTATTTTTTGTATTGTTGTTATTAATTTTTATTTGTTTTCTATCATTAACTTTTCCAAAACACTCATAATATTTAAATATCCTTTTTTATGAAAATAAAATATGGAAATGGGACGTGAAGCGGCCATGTCAGTATAAACTCTCATGAAATCTTAAGCTTGGAATAAAAAATAAGTCATGTAAAAGAAGTTTTTTATATGTTAATTTTATATTTTCTATTTTTAAATTAATTTATTTTTAGATCTATCAAAGTTATGATAGAACAACTTGCAACTTGCATACATCTCGAGATGTTGGATAAATTATTAAAAAAAATCATTAGTTTCATTTTTATTTTTCAGATTTTTTATCAAATTAACTGGATCATATCGATATATTTTTTACAAAATTTAATTTTGAATTCGTGCAGACATGAAATTGAATAAGAATATTTCAAAATTAAACTGTAAAATCAAATTTAACAAAAATATTAAATAATTTTTTAGAACCTAAATATTTTTTATTACATTTAAAATTCTTTGAGCAATAAATTTTTTTTTATTTTCTTGAATAATTTAATATACAGTGTACTTTTTTAAATATCCTATTCAGCATAAACTTATGACTTTACTGCTCTAGCCAATAAGCAAACTTTTTTTATTAAAAAAATAAATACAATCTCAATGAACTCAAGTTTCCTTTTTTATATATTAAACGTGATATATTCATCTCGTGATAGAAGATTCAAAATACAATTACAAAGAAGAAAATGCAAATATGCTTTCCATGAGCCTATTAACACTCGTTCCTAAGAACGAGAATATCAACAATAAATTTTTCGTTACTAATTATCAACGAATAATATATCTATTACAGATAAATTAATGATTATAAATTTGCATCTAATATTGCCCGTTGCAAATTTCATTACTAGCTCTTTGAATTTTAATTCATGATTATAAATAAAAGAAAATACAAATTCAAGGCTAAAATAATTTATTATTGGATAAATCTACATAAAAACTTAGTCAAAAGATATTATTATATTTTTATAGACCAATTCGATTTAATCATTAACCAATTTAGTAGTGTAATTATTTTTGAATGTTAATTTTATCCGATTAAGTAATTACTATTTGCCTTATGTTTTAGTAGTGGTCTGCATAAGATCGAAGTGGTCGACTTTGACTTCAGTAATTTCATAGGCTAATCTAATTAAAAAAAAATAATGATAAAAATTCATCACCCCAGGATTTGAAGGTTACTGATCGTTAGGTTAAGAGTATTATTTTTTTGTTTTGAAAATCTGGTTGGTCGATCAATTGGTGATCATGATTTGGATTCAAGTTTTGCGCACATAAAGAAAGAAAAGAAAACAAAACAGCACCCGTGATTTTCTTTTTCCAAATAAAATTATACGTGCAATTACAATTCATCACAAGTAGTTCAAACTATACAATACAAGCAAAAGGAAAATGAAAGTACAGCTTAATATCTATTATTCAAACCCCGATGATTATTCCTGTTGCATAACTTTTAATTGCAGGCCAAAGCTGGTTTCAACTTTCAAGGACACTTGCGCCTGCCACCTCGAGTGGTCATGGTGGCATAGCAAGGGCATGTATCGAGGTTGCCGGAGGTGCCTTGGGGGACACAGTTGCATCGTGTACAGCAAGTCCCGCAAGCCCTCTTGCAAAGACGTGGCCTGGAGGACAAGGAGCACCTAGCATTGCAAGCGCCGCCACAATCTGCGTATAAATGCACGGATAATTTTATAATTAAAAGGTGTTAGGTTTGAGCAATAATTTAATCTGATCTTGATATATATTAACCAATGAAATAGTTGTCATTTGACCGTCTGATGACACTGCGGGCAGGTTCGAGTAAATTACGAACCGATATTTTTCCCAGGAGTGTAGCCTGTAGCTTGATCCGAGTTCACCTGCATCAGAGCCGTCAAACGCCATGTTATTTTGTATAATTATGGAGGGCTCGACCTCAGAAACAGTGATAAAGAAATCGACTCGACAACACTCGATCTAAAGGAGGAAATAAGAGAAACAATACTCAAACCTTTTGATCAGCTTCAACAAGGTGGAACACAAGGAGAGATGCGACAAGTGAAACAATAAAAAGCTTCGAAATAGCCATTGCTAGAGCTTCTAGTTTTGTTCGGAATTGAATTGGACTCTGTTTGTTTGATTGCATGAAATGGGAGAAAGGGCGTCACTATTTATAGCCAGGGTGTGAGCATAGAGCCAGAGAGTAGGTGCATGGAGGGATGGGACATCCTGCTGGCATGCATATAGGAAACCAAGAGTTGGTCTACCACACATTATATTACTTGTTAGGACTCGGGGATGAGATATATCTGGAGCAGTTGTTTTATTTATTTATTTTTTCATAAAAAAACCCATAATCATCCCTATTTACCTACACCACCAAGTATGCCTATGAAATTGTTTGTAGTGCGTTTCAAACGCCTTTTTTTTTAAATAATTTTTTTATGTGTTTTTAAATCATTTTAATGTGCTGATGTTAAAAATAATTTTTAAAAAATAAAAAAAAATATTATTTTGATATATTTCTAAATAAAAAACACTTTCAAAAGCAATCACAACCGTCCTCCAAGACAGGCCCTATATATATGTGCGTGTATCCGAATTAAATAATAAATTTAATCAATTAATTAATTATGAAACATGCTTTTTGTAGTCCAAAATAGCTTCCATAAAGCTGTAGGAAATCCATTCTAACATAAATATTGTGTTTTTCGTATAGTGGTGTCAGTTGTTTTTATAAAAATAAATTTTAATTAAAATAGTACTTGTATATTCTTTTATTTTAAAATCCACATATAAAAATATTCATAATATCTAGAAAGTAATATTAATCTGATTATTTTATAGATAATAAAAAACAGTTTAAAAATCGCTAGGTTTGACCATTACAGATACTAAATTCATTGGGTTTCGCAAACTGTTATTAATTTGTATCAAGCACAAGTTGGCTTTGCCAGAACATAAAGAGTGATGGGCCCCATTTCACCAGCACCGGAGGGTTAAGTTGGACTCATTTTGACTCCAAACTACCTATTAATTAAGCTTGTTTTGAGACTCCATTATGCGAGGGAGTCAACCGAAGGCCGTCGATCACATAAAGACAAAAGACTTAAAGCTGTATCGTTTCCACATCTATCATCCACAACTGCACCAATCATCGCAGTGCCACAGGATAGAGTTTATCTGCCGACACATTGGCATTCAAACTTGCAATATTATTTCTCTGTGGAGTTCGTGACTGATTAGTAGTTTAATTGATATTGTTTTTTAAAGTGTTTTTTATTTAAAAATATATTAAAATAATTTATTTTTATTATTTAAAAATTATTTTTGATATTAATACATGAAAATAATGTAAAAATATTAAAAATTTTAATTTAAAATAAAAAAATATTTTAATTTTTTTTTTCAAAAAATATATTGCCAAACCAGGCCTTACTCGGCTAGAAAAATATAAAAAGTTCAAAGATTAATTAATCGAGTGGCCCAAAATTCTTACACGAGAAGAAGAGAACAGGGGAGCCCCATTCATCCTTAAATTATTTTATAGAAATGGAAGGATTCTTTTTCTTACAACAATTTTCTCTCAAATAAATAAATAAAGTAGCTTTACAAAGAATTTCTTCTTCTTTTTTAATCAAAGCTAAAGTAGACTTTTTTGTAAAAGGGTTCTTTTATATATATGAAAAAAAGGGATAAAAGATATTCTATAAGGAAAGATAAATAAATAAAATGCTACTGACAAATAGGAGGAATCACTGCCATCACATATCAGCTGTGACCACAATTATAAAACGTATGTTTGTCGCAACAGTTGAATCATTGTTTTGCTAAATTTTATTTAGTTTTTCTTAATATATTTTTGATAAAAATATTTTTTAAAAAAGTAATATTATTATTTTAATATATTTTAAAATAAAAAAATACTTAAAAAAAAGCTATAGCACAATCCCCCGTGAGTTACTTAGAAAATTAGCCATTTCTAGAATAGGCAGCCAGGCCCAACCATTTGGACACCAGTGCATGGACCACCATGTCCACTTTTGAGTCATTCAATTTCCAAGCAATCAATTCTTCCAAAATCTCATTCGATAGTCCAGTAGATGGGATTTCTTACAAGTTATTTCGAAAATTATTGTGCTCGGAAACTTTTGGTGAAATTTATTTAATTCTATAGAAACAACCAACCAAGTGCGCCCCCTTGCATTAAATTTTGCACTCGAATGAAGATCGATGTTTTCCCAATGTATTGCATGTAGGAGGCCTGCTGTTTTTCATATTTGGCATTGTGTTATAAAAACACTTTAAAAAAAAATTATTATTATTATTTTTTTATTTTAAATTATAAAATCGTGTTTTTAATTATTTTTATATATTAATATAAAAAAATATATTTTTAAAAACATCATTTAAGCCACTCAAGCTTAAATGATAAGAAGAAAAAACCCAGAAAACTTAAAAGGAAATTTTGCTTACACGATCCAGTTTTTCATAAAATTCGGTTTGGGTTTGGCTGTGAAAAACCAAACCGAATAAACCATAAACAGGGAGTAATCCATCAGGAGAAATTAATTCCGTTCGTGAAAATATTTCTATTTAACTATTAAGCTATCAAAATGCCAGCATAAAATGCGACACAGTTTTACAATCCACCTACTACTATAACTCAAATGCCTGCAAAAGATAGAACAAGCGTTCACACACTGTATGGCCCAAAAGCAACCAAAGCTAGCATTCTCCCATTGTTCATCTCAGCAGATTTTGCAAGGCAGAGTAGCTTACACTACTCCTGAGGGGAGCCTTAGAACAAGTTGTCCACCAAGAACACTGCAAATAACCAAGCATGTGTTAGATGGATCATAAAGAACGTAATTTATATTTTCCAAAATGAATGGCCATTACCCACCTCTTGACGTAGTAGTAGCAAAAATCAGCAAGAATGAAAGTCTGCACAATTTCTGAAAGTAGGACCATAAATGGCCACAATCCATAGCCCAGTGCTGTCAACAAGTGTCCTCGAGTGTCCAGTACCTGTATATAGATATGAAATGCATCCTCAGATTTTCGCGGCTACTTAACTGATTCATGCTAAGCCATCTTCCCCTATGATTTGGCACAACTTCAAGCACTAAACACAGCAGAGTAACAGAGAATTTTACATGAAACTTACTGAGACATTTACTTAAGTGTTCTTCTACACGTGAGGCATACGCACAATGCCTAGAGCGTGTCCACGTGGGAAGGGATGGACAAGCAGAAAATTGATGTGTATTTGTGCCTAAAGATACAGGAGGGTGGGTATCATTACACCCAAAAAACTGTACATGGTCATCCTTGCATCACAAAAAATGAAATGTATGGGGAAATAGGTACTTCTTTAGGCAGTTATATTGGTGTACTAATCAATCTTGTAGACAAAACATTACTCCGTATGAAAGTTCTTTGCCTAGTGTTGGGCGGGTGTGCTACAGCGACAAATGCCAGATGGTAATTGGTGAAGCCAAGATGGATAGCTACTAAGAATAATTCATAATAAAATGACCATGCAATTTTCCAATAACAGAACCAAGTTATATCCAAAGATGTATAAGCTGCATTGTCAAACCTGCAGGACCCAATGTGCACAACCCAAAAACCTGGCAACTCCAAGCGCAAATACATAATGTGCTGTGAAGGGTTCAACGATCTGAAATAATAAAGAAAGAAAGAAAGATGAGCAAGAATAGTCCTGTAAAGATCATGTACACATTAGAAGAAACAACCCAATAATAGCCCTTATTTGGGCATTGATTAAGAAAGTTAGCAGGCGCACATGTTATTATCGGCCATACCTTTGTGTTTTGCATTACTTGCAGCTGAGGCAACACCGAAATGGATTCAAGGTAAACACAAAAGGCCCAGCAAATCCTGTTGACTATGTGGTGATGTGTTCTTGGATGAATAAACAAAGCTAGCACAGCACATGGTATCACCTGTTAGAAAGTAGAGAAGGCACATAGTACATTAAGAGAAAGCTACAAAGAGCACACCGAGACCAAAAAACAAAACTCGTGATTAAACTACATTGGAGCAACTAGTTAATAATAATAATAATAATGATAATAATAATAATAATAATAATAATATTGAACTGCTTTTTTTTGTTGGTTTAAAACTCACAAGGCTAAGTATGAATCTTCCAAATTGATGATAACACCAATCTGAAATAAAGATTGCACATACAGCTGACCCACCATTTCAATAGGCACATATGAAGATAGATGGTTTAAACTCATAGTATAGTCGAGGATGTTTAGACTTACAGGATGAGCTAGGTGATCAGACCCCTGGAAAAATTGCAGTTAAACTTACATTCTAAAATAGGCACACTATTAGGTCTCGTATCAGGATTGTTTTTGGTTAAACTCATTTTAAGTACAGTGAGCCATAGTAATTTATAATCTTGTTAAGGGCATAGTAAATTCAAGTTTATTTAACTTACTGGACTGGATTAGCTAACTGATCAAATACCTATCGAAACATTGCAGTTTAACGTGCATCCAAGAATATAATCTTTAAATCCCATGAAATTTCCCAGAAAGTAAAATAAAATCCTGCTTATGGATTATTTCAGTTCAACAAAAGCATACGACTCACCAGATAGTAAATTGCAAAGTTATCTTTGTCTTCCATGTAACTGGACCTCAAGTTAAAACGGATCGTATAGATTACCCAAAGGGTTGTCAGCAACGTAGCTGAATCAAGTAGAGTGTGTATGTCATACTCCATGACAAAACTGCAATAGAGCCTAACAGCTAAAAATATAGCTGTTAGCTCCTGTGATTTCAATGAAAGTCCTGCAAAGAACTAAAATTAGAGAAGACCAGGATAAAGATAAAGACAAAACATAAATTCTTGGCTGCCCTCTTCAATAAAAGTAGCATCTACCAAGCAATTATCTATACATGATACGATGAAAATTAATCTTTTGCTTTCTTCAATAAAAGCTATTTATCCTAAATTAGCAAATTAGACCTTCACCTTCGACTTCAATTCTTGAAAAGATAAATCACTATATACAGAAAAACAAGAAGAAAACCTCGCCAAGCCACAATGCAAGATTGGCTTAAATGATAAACCCCATGACTGCTGCACCAGAACCCTATCAATTTTTAAGCGAATTTTGACTCAGTTTTCACGGTCTAAGATTTTCAGCTTGAAATATTTAGCAAAAGCCCTTTTCCTCTCTCACACTTATTTATTCAAAAGACTCAATGATCCTCTTCAATGGTTAAACAGAAATAGCCCCAATAAACCAAACCTTCTACACTTTACAGCCACGAATAAAACGAAAATGATCATAAAAAAAAATCAATGAGCACAATAAATCAAGAAACAAAAACCCTGAAGTTTTAGCTAACCATAAAGTTTCAGAGAGATGTTTCATATTTATTACCAGCACAAGTCTTCTCCTTCATGAGCTTGTAAATAAGGACAGAGATTCCAATAGAATGAACAACCTCAGCAGCAACAAAGAGGTTATCATGATCATGAACAACCATTCTAAGAAAAAACAAAGCCGCCAGCCCTGAAACCACCGCTAAAAAAACCTTCATCTTTGGTGGTTGCCTCCTTAACCATCTCGCCACCGCCTGTATCGGCCTCTTCGTTGCCTTCATTCTACTCTTCTCCTCCTCTTGCTAAGACTCCTCTCCCTTTCCCTCTGCTTCTCACTCTGCGCTTCTAATTTCGATGAGTATCAGTCACGGAACAGCGAGGTGATAATTGTAAAATGCATGTGTTGTTGATGCTGATGCTGTAATAAATATTAGAATATTAGATCCGTGGATTGATGATGCCTGGTGAAGAGGTACACAAGTGAAGTAGAGAAGAAAGTCTTTCATTAATGTGATTATAACACGTGGAGTGGTGGTGAGTTTGGTAAGAAGTAGAAATTGAATGTCGTCCTACTTGTGTTTTGTTATTGTTTTGAGAAAGAAATATATTAAAATAAAAATAAAAGTATATTTAATTAAAAAAACATAGATAAAATATAAATAATTTCTTTCATTTAAAAAGAAAAATACAAAGTTAAATAACCTTAGATCATTAAAATAATAATTTTATATAGTTTATATCAATGTGTAGTTTTATAGCAGTGATGAAAAAGATGTCATGTGAGGTTCCATGTATCACTTGACTTTTGAATTTAACCATGCGAATATTTTTCATGTTTTTCAAGTAATTTGTTTTAATTTCTTAATAAAAATATTGAAGTTATGTATTTGATGTCGACTCCAGTTCAAACAACACAGAAGATTACCAAATAATTTAATGATGTTACTCACAGCACGACATTTGTATTATTATTATTATTATTATTATTATTATTATTATTATTATTATTATTATTATTATTATTATTATATAGTTTAATGCACACAACCTTATAACACGGTATAAAAGTCACATCAACCAAACAAGCTCCTGGTCTTCAAAAACAATGGGTTATCTTTATTAAAAAAAAATGGGACGAGGGGTTAGTTTCTTACTGATAATAAACTAATGAGGTGAGATGATGTTTTTATTTTTAATAAAAAGCAGTCTAACTAATGATGCATATTTTATACTAATATATAGTTTTTTTATATACTAGTGATTGAAAAAAAATATTGTACGAGGTGTTGATCCTCTGTCTCCCTCTATACTTGCACTGTTCTTGATTTTTTTATCTCAATCATGAGATTATTCCTCATATATTCCCATGTAATTTAATTTAATTTTTCAGTGGAAGTTTTAAAATAATGTATTTAATATCAATTTAATTCGAACAGCTCAACAATAGATTGCTGGTTCGGCTCACAACACAATTCACTATTTCAATATCATACAAGATACTTGTTTCCTCTTTGTGATTACAGCAATAATTTTAGTTTCTGTGTTTTTTCAACGTATGCTTATTTTTTTATATATAATTTTAATGTATCAGAATTAAAAATAAAAATAATATTTTAAAATTTTATTTTCGGTGAGGTGAGGTGGTTGGTCTAATTTTTTTGCATGGGTCCATTGTAGTCGTGCAATATGGTTGGCGAGAACTCTCAGATTTGGATAAAAGCACCTCCCGTTGACCTTATCCATTTCCCCGAGACGGATGCAGATATGGTTGATCTAATTTATATATATATCCAGGCTTCCATAGGTAGCCAAACGGGAGCTAACACTCATTGCAGTCTCCGGTCCATTGATTGTCCCTCTTGCCTTGAGCGGTACGAGGGAATTAAGCAATGAAGATCAAAACTCGGAGCTGGTCATCACCTTCGTGTGAATAACCATTAAGGCATCAATAGTCAAAAGAAAAACACTCATTCCAAGTCAAAAGATAGTAATAGTCAAAGTCAAACTCTACCTCTTATTTGCTTGTTTGCGCCCCTGTTTTTATTGGTGATGGATTCCATGGTATCATCAACCAACCAATGAAGAAAAAAAGTTTAGTGGATATGAAAAATTATTTTATTTTCTTATAAGCCAATAGACCATATTTTAAAACACCAAACTGAAAATTGGAATGGAGCAAGCGAGAAAACAATGGTTGCATAGATGCCAAAACCGGGGAACAAACCCCCCAACCACAACGACCTTACAACTTAGAAAATGGCTCCAGAATGTCATCAAGTCCACGGAGCAGATCTTTTCACCAAGGGCTCCATTTGTTTGTCTCGCCTCGAGTGATTTCATGTTAAGATGAGATGGTTCCTCAAGCATCATTTTGGCAACCAAGTACCCAGTAATTGTCGAGCCAAGATGGATTATTTCTACGAAGGGTTCATAATACAGTGACCATGCCAACCATAAGTCCCATATATGTAAAATCTATGCACCCTTCGAAAAAATTAGTAGGACTGCACGTGTTACCCTCAGACAGTCTCGGTCATACCTTTGTGTTCTGCATTACTCGTAGCTGAGGCAACATGACCAGTCCCATATATCATATATTTAGTGCCTGTTCGGAAGTGTGGTTGCGGTTGTTTTTGAAAATATTTTTCATTCAGAAATGTATCAAAATGATATTTTTTTTTTTTTTAAAATTATTTTTGATATCAATACATAAAAATGATCTAAAACACCAATTTTTTTGAATTTAAAATAAAAAATAATAATAATAATAAATTCTAATTTTTTCAAAAACACTTTCCAAATAAACTTACAAACACTACCTTGAGCACAAGGGTAAAAACAGGGATGTGAAGCCAAGCCCAGTGGGTTGAAGCTTCCACCTGGGTAGATTGGGTCAGTGACCTCACCGAATGGCCCCTTCAGCAATTCTGTAACCCTCGAGAGCATCCATCAAAATCACTTGAGAAGCCCACATGGCCAAGATGCTTTGTGCGTGGATCAACCTTAGCCATGGACATTCAAAACAACATCTTAAGAACCTCTCAAAACCTATTTTTCATATTAAATAATTATTTATTTAGTTAAAAATATTCTTAAAAAAAAGATTTCAAAGGATAGTCTATGTTTTTTAGTAGGATAAATGGAAAGGAAGACTTCAATGAAATTCCTCTAAGCAAACAAAACTTAATAACACTAAGAGCGATAGTTTTCATAACCTAAAAATGAGTGTATGCCAACTTTCAATTTCTTTTGTCATAATCCAAGGACTCCTCTTCTATCTCTTAAACTTATTGACTCAAATGAAAGAAAAATAAAGTGTTGGACCAAACCATCAATTTCAAAACTAAAAGGTGCAAAAATGATTTTTGACAAGCCATAACACATAGAGGCGTTGACAAAAATTTTTTTTAAAGAAGGACCTTCAAATATTGAACTAATATAATCTAAGTCCTCTCATTTTAAATCTTTATTGGACAATAAAATTGGATTACTTTTTATGAAACCAAGCACAAAAAAATAGCAAGATGAGTTTTGGTAATCATTAAAATCATATAAAAAATAGATCCCTCACTTCAAATCTTAATATACACCAACATTGAAAGGTTTAATTGAAATAAAATGATGTTTGCAGGGCGAGAAAAGGAGCCAAAATCAACTTTTTTTCATAAAATAAAATAAAATGAAATTTATTTTTTATTACCTTTAATTTCGATCCCTCGCCATGAATTCCTCGCAAACAACCAACTCAAATATATTTTCATGAAACCGTGCACCAACATGACAATTAAGTTTTTTTATGATACATTGATAATTATATAAAAAAACAAATAAAAATAAATTTGAATCAATGAATTAAATTGGAATCAATAAAAAAAATGATAAAAAACATTATTGCAATTTACAGAGAATTATCTCACAACCTTGCTTTTTTTTTTCTTTCTTGTTTGTAATTGGGGTATTTGGATTAATATATGCGAAACTCAATGATGCGACCATAGTATTTGATAATTTCATCCATATTTATGTAGTGTTTTGCATATGTTTTATGTATAAAATGCCTTGATATTATTTTTTTTATATTTTGAAGGCATTTTTGGATGAAAGATGCAAAAAGAAGGTAATTGGAGATGATTGACAGATTTGACCTTCAGTCGGTGTTTGTGCAGAGTGGAAGCTCTAGAGATCGAAATGAAGTGATTCCAGTGACATTCAAAAGCTAACATTCATAAATTTATGGAAATCTAAGGAAAAGAAATAAAATAAGGAAGATCATGGAAATCGCAGCCTTCAAAGTCAAATCTTGCAATCTTCTGATATCGACCTTTGTCCATTACAACTTCAATATCTCGAGCTACAAAAGTCTGATTGATGCAAACTCAATTTTCATGGATTCAGGACTCAAAGGCCTATAAACTCTCCAAATTGCAGCTCAAAACGATGTGATATGAAGGAGATATGAATTTTACAAGGAACAACTAAATTCTGTCAACTTAAAGGAAGGACTATTTTGTAAAATAGACACTAGGGTTTCTAAGCATATATAAAGGAGAAGAGGAGCAAGGAAGTGGCGGCCAGCACAAAAGAAAACACAAAATCTTCCTCCTCCAAACCCTAAATCATGTGTTCTTCCATCTTTTTATTTAGTTGTTCAATAAACATGCAAGGCTAGACTCTTTTGCTTGGTTGCAAGGACACAAAAACCTTCGGATTTCAAGAACCGTGAGATTTATTCTTCCTTCTATTTTCAGTTTATGTTATGAATGAGTATGATTGTTTTACTATGCATATTTTCTATGATTGTTGTTGATGATTGCTAAAGCGGACTCTAAGTTATTGTTGTGAACAATCTATTGCTAAGTTTAATATCAAAACCGAAGTTGTGATATATGAACTTGTGAATCATCTAAGCTTGATAATTGTGGCGGGACTACATTATTGAACTTAGGGAGAACATTTGAATAAATTGACACAAGTTGCGAACAACTTGTATGTTAATCTTGATGAAATTATCTAGTTCTTAAAGCTACCATTAAATTGAATCATTAGTGCGGACACTTTGATTGTTTGTTGGTTAGGATTAGTTATACGGCGGATCCGTTAATTAATCACGTTAAGAAAAGATAAAATTTCAGAACATGAACTGCATTTTTAGTTTCAAGGATCGGTTCTAATTTCCGTAGGTGGATGTATGCTTGTGACAAAGGTTTGTTTTCTTGATAAGTTTCGGTTTTAATTGATTTTGTTTGCTAGTTTAATTGCTGCCATAGTTTAGATAATCACAAACCAAATCCCCCCAATCACATAACATACAACATAAAAATCTAACTTGAAACTTCCTCGTGGGATCGACCTCTTGCTTGCTATATACTATCTTGTGTGTTTTAAGCTAGGGTAATTAATTTGTGCGACCGCGACATCGCAACACTCAACTAAATTTTTGGGCTTTTTATGTCTACAAAAGTTTCTCACACAAGAACATGTTAAGTCATTGATTTTGACATTAAAAGCATGAAATCAAGAATATATAGTTAGTGAGATTCAAACTTGAACTAGAGCGCTATCTTTTAAGGTTAACTTGTAATCTTTTTGAATACAATCGTTATGTTATAATGACATGTTAAACCAAAGTTTAGCAATTTCCAGCTGACAATTTCATCACATTCTCATGTTGATCAAACTGTGAGAATCACTGTTTCTGGAAACAATTACACAAAGATCCAGTTCAGTTATTCAAAACAGTTATATATCATCACATTCTCATAGAATTACTCCATGACAGCATTCCACCATCACCATTAATGACAACCTCACCTAGGGGCTACAGATAACAAACATGAGATGATTCCAAAGAAGATGAGAGAAATGCAAATGGGGCCTTACCGCTTTCTTCGTGGAAAGATGCTAAGCTGCTGTCGTTACTGACGCGTTCTTGGCCTGTGTATATATATCTATATCCTGTGTAGTTTAGTTGCAATCTTTCTGGGTTTCAAGCTTCCATTTCAGCTTTGTAGTCCACGTGTCACGTTTGGATACTAATCTCATCGTCTTTCGATGAAAGGATTCGAACTGAAATGAAATATTTTAAGCACAAGACGATACATTTATAAATTCAAAAGAAATACGAAAGATCATCCATACATCAAGACTCGGAAGTGCCAATGTCACATTCTGGATACTAATTTACATCACCACACACCACTCAATTCACACACGCAAATATATCAACGTAGTAAAACCAAGAATTTCTCTCACTTTCCGGGAACAAAGTTTGTGGCAAATGCCCAAGCATTGTTGTTAACTGGGTCGGAAAGGTGGTCAGCCAAGTTCTCCAACGGTCCCTTTCCGGTCACAATAGCTTGGACAAAGAACCCGAACATTGAGAACATGGCCAATCTACCGTTCTTGAGTTCCTTCACCTTCAACTCAGCGAATGCCTCTGGATCGTCAGCCAACCCCAACGGGTCGAAGCTTCCACCTGGGTAGATTGGGTCAGTGACCTCACCGAGTGGCCCGCCAGCAATTCTGTAGCCCTCAACGGCACCCATCAATACCACCTGTGTAGCCCAGATGGCCAGGATGCTCTGTGCGTGGACCAAGCTTGGGTTGCCCAAGTAGTCGAGTCCACCCTCGCTGAAGATCTGGGCTCCGGCCTTGAACCACACAGCCTCGCCGAACTTCACACCGTTGCGGGACAAGAGCTCGGGGAAGACGCATCCAAGAGCTCCAAGCATGGCCCACCTGGAATGGATGACTTCAAGCTCACGGTTCTTGGCGAAGGTCTCCGGGTCAGCAGAGAGGCCGGCGGTGTCCCAGCCATAGTCACCAGGGAACTCACCGGTCAAGTAGGATGGGGGCTCACCAGAGAATGGCCCCAAGTATTTAACACGGTCTGGTCCGTACCATGGGCTCCCGGAGGGAACAGGCTTGCTGGTTTTCCTCATGGAGACACGGCCATTGCCCATGAGCTCGGAGGAGGAGGGGTTGAGCTTCACCGCCTTTCCGGCGAATGAAGGGGAGGAGAGGGCCATCGTTGCCGCTGCCATTGTCGAGCTGATGACCAACGTAAATGCAATTGTGATTTACTATTGAAGAGATGGTGTTTGGTGGTGGTGGGTTGGAGTTGACGGTCTTCTTTTTATATGATCTTGTGGAGAAGGTCCTTATCTTTGGATATCTATCACTGCACTCCTATTGGTTGGTCATGTTTTCGAAGATCGATTTTGAATGTCGACTTGGCACTCTTTATACACCACTTATCCTCCACGTCATCTTGTGTGCCAAAAAACGTATCTAAAATCTGGTGCAATATTTCAAGTTGTGTTTGTTCAAATAGAAATTTGCCACATATGCTTTAGGTCATCTCACAATCTCTATATCTCCATGAAAGCAGTACCAAACAATTTGCAACATCAACAAGGTATTTTCGAAGCCAATAGATACAGTCAAGCTGTTATTTTCATATTCCGGTGGCTTACAACCAAGAAGTATACGTGTAGGAGCCATTTGTCTTGTTGTGATCGGTTGAGGAATTCTGGAACAACTGTGCCACTGCATATACGTTGATGGAACTTCGATAACTCTTGTATGAATAGCAAGGTAGTCAAAATCGCGAGCCAACTCCCAAAATCGTACGATTTTGTGAGTTGGCTCCGTAAACCTGGTTGAACCGGTAGAAAAACCGAACCCGGTCAAACCCGGTGAAAAATCGTTCAAAATCAAAGAGTGGAAACCGATTTTACGATCCAAATTTTTTATTTTTTATTATTTTAAAACCAAATCTTGCACTGATTGATAATTAAAGAAGAAACCATTTTAAGTTTTTAACTGATGCTCGGCTGGAGAGTGAACTGAGGAGTGGAGAGTATACACGTATTTATATTGAACTCCAAAGAGTGGAGAAGATTTTTGGCCGATGTGGGATAATGAAATTATGAAACACATATTTATAGTGAACTCCAAAGAGTGGAGAAGAGTTTTGGCCGATGTGGGACAACTTTCATTGTCCCACATCGGACAAACAGTTTGTCCAGCCACGCTGGACAAACTGTTTGTGTATACTATATATACAACAGGTCACTTCTGAGTTTGGTCTTTGGCTTTTTTGCTGCGTTAATGCATGGACCATGACCTGGCAAGCAACCTCTCTTATTTAAAGCTATTACTATGACTAGTCAACAGATCATTTTCAAGTCTAGGCATATCTTCAAGTAGGGGTGAGCAAACCGAACCGAATAACCGATTTAACCGAGAAAACCGGAAAAAAAAACCGAAAAAACCGAACCGAAAAAAAAAACCGATTAAACCGATTATATTTTTTTAAAAAAATATCCGGTTCGGTTCGGTATCGGTTTTGTAAAAAAAAACCGATTAACCCGAACCGAACCGGTCCGGTTCGGTTAAAACATTCCATATAAATACAAAGTTACAAATTACAATCTCTCATTTCTTCAACCCTAGCCGCCAGCCCCCCTCTCTCCTCTCTCCCTCTCCCTTGCTCTGATAAAAAACCCTAGCCTCCAGCCCCCTCTCGCCTCTCTCCCTCTCCCTTGCTTTGATAAAAAAACCCTAGCCGCCAGCCCCCCTCTCGCCTTTCTCCCTCTCCCTCGCTCTCGCCTCTCGGCTTAGCCCCTTTCTTGCCTCTCTCCCTCCCTCTCGCCTCTCAACCTCCGTTTTATTGGAACCTTTGTTTACAAAGAGTAAGTAAATAATTTTCTCTGTTTTATTTCTATGTTTTAGTTAATGTTCATGGGTACTTGGTCTCTTTGGAAATCAAAGCATTGAACAGAAGACACGTGAATTTTCATATCTGTCGCCCTCATTAAACTAACCCTATGCTATGTTAGCTTGTGTTGATCTCTGTGGAAACAGAAGAGCATGTTTGATATGTTTTAATGTTAGCTTTGTAGAGCATGTTTTAATGTTGTTGATGAAAATGGATGACAAATTTGATATATTTCAGTGTGTGGATGTCATGTTATGTTAGCTTGTGTTGATCTCTGTGGAAACAGGAGCATGTTTGATATGTTTTAATGTTAGCTTTGTAGAACATATTTTAATGTTGATGAAAATAGATGACAAATATGATATGTTTCCGGGTGTGGATGTCCATTGTCCAGTATGCTATTAGGTTGTTAGCTTGTTTGATCCATGTGGAAATAGAAGAGCATGTTTGATATGGTTAAGAATATGAGGTGAAAAATCAGTATAAAAACAATATATATACTTGTAAATTTATTATGAATATATGCTGCAAATATATGGTGAATTTATTAATTCTAAAAATATATATTATTAACATGTTTTGATCTTTTTTATTTGTAATTACAGATGGTAAACTTTCAAATCCAAAATGTTTAATCCACCGACACTACCCCAACATTTCAACAAAATCTTGAATAAGGTTATTTTTCTTATACACTTGAACTTTTATTTTATGATTTATTAATCAACTTATTTTTAATCTAACATTTCTATTTTTTTTTTTGTAGAATTTGGTGGAAAGTTAAATTTAGCAACCGGATGTATTTTTTGAAGTTTTTTGTTGATGTTGCTTGTTGTTTATTTTGAAGCCCTTTGAAGGCAATATTCTGTAATTTAAATTTTAATTATTTCATCTCATGCTAAATTAAACAAAACAAAAGAATTAGAAAGGTAAAAAAATTAATAAACATCATATTAACATTAACAATTTAATATAATAATATTTATTGTAGTGGTAAAAAAATTAAAAATACTTTTTATTTTATTTTAATTGTAAGCCTATTAGAAAGCCCATAAAATGGCCCATTAGAAAGCCCATCAAATGGCCCAGAATCAAATTCGGTTTTTTCGGTTATTTAATAAAAAAAACCGAACCAAACCGAACCGAAAATGGTCGGTTTTTAATAGGTTCGGTTCGGTTTCGGTTTTTTTTTTTAAAAAATTGTAACTTTCGGTTTGGTTACTTTTTTTGATAAAAACCGAACCGAACCGAAAATGCTCACCCCTATCTTCAAGGGATATATGTGTGTGTATTTATATTATCATCAGTTCATATTATATATATATATTTCGGGTACGATCTTTCTACGATTTTACGATCCGATCTTACGATCCGATTTTTCGAAACCCTTTCCGATCCGTGTCAAAATCTCGATTTTGACTACCTTGATCTTGATGAATAGACATCTAGCTTGTGCTCTAATAACTTGAATTGAATGGAGAGAGAAAAGAAGAAGGCCCAACTGTGTAGTAGTTGACAGTGTCTAGCGTTCAGAATTAAGACTCATTTAATAATTAATTAATTGAGCACTGTGATATTAGCTTGGAGGCACGCATGAAACCCACCATAACTCTAACTTCATGTTGCTTAATGTGCTCTACATTATGTTTATAGCGGTTTTACCTCAAATTAAGGAGCCCCGTTACATTTATTGTTTCCTTCTGGTGGACAAGAGTTAAAAAGCACAAGACATGGTTGGTGTAAATTTTGCATCAATATTTATCATATTGATTACAATCTGACAGCAATGCCAGTTGCCAGTTTTATCACTCTCCACCAGATAAAATATAGTCCTCCAAAAAATTCTGGAAGAAGCATGAAGAAGCATGGCTTTAATGCTTCTTAACGCGAGGAAAGGATTGTGTTTTGAATGGAAAAATGGCTGCCATTTAGAAAGCATTGGTTGAAACCACCCCAGATGGGGTATCATTAATTTGGTTCAAGAAAAACAGTTAATGAAGACTTTTACTTCAGAAAAAGAAAAACTTAGTCATTTGAACGAGATATTCTTGGCTAGATAAGCAGCCTCTCATTTTCATTTCAGCAGATATTTTTGGAAGCCACTCTACCAGCCACTCAATTATATTAAATGTATACGTGGAATGCTTACGAATCTAATAAGTTTAGAGGGTGCCAAGTAAGTAATAAGTATAGAGCCCATAATCTAGGTCCTCCAATGAGATGAGAGATTCAGATACCCGAAGATAAGTCAAGCACCGAACTGTAGGGTGCTGTTTCCTTGTCCTAATTTAGTTTAGCCAGTTTTTTTTTTTTTTAAAAAAAAGGGAACAGTTTTGAGCTGCAAAACGAGTAATAATATACAATTTCGCATGGGGAAAAAAAAGAAAAAAGAAAGAAAGAGCAACAGATAAACAATCATCAGATGCTACAAAATCATATAGAGCACCTGCTCAGCTTAATATATGGAAAGATTCAACATTAATGATACAATATATATTAAAAAAAACTATTTAAATTTAATAAAAAAAAGTAAAAGATCAGCTCCGCAGTGCAGTGGTTATTTCAGGTGAAATGACAAGAATATGGCTGGATTACAAGGTGACAAGAATATGGCTGGATTACAAGGTTAGCTGTTTTACTCTGTTTCCCTAAAACTCACTTGTTAGCCACAGCTGCTTTTGGATGATGAATACAACATCATCCTCATCTTGCCCCGAGTCCCCTTCAGTTGTTGCCACTGCTTCCCAATGTAGTGCCGATAAATGTTTCTTTATGAACTCCACCACCGGTTGTTTATCTCGGATAATGATGAAGCCTGTAGGTCTCAAGATGCGGTCCATCTCAAATAATAGATCCTCAGCACTGCAATCTTTCTTTTCAATTTCAGAGAAGATAGTCCAAGCATGGAGTAGATCATAAGTCCGAGGATAGGTTGAAAAGGATTCGCACCTGTCAATAGAAAACCGAAATGAGTTTGTCCCAAGAGATATTTTAAGAAAGAAAATAATCACCACTTCAACAGGCGAAGCACATGGTTAACACAACAATCTAGCACCAAAAGAATTTTACAGATTGAGGTTTCAGAGCCTTGAATGTTTATAAGACAAGAAGTTGTCATGTGGAGTGAGACTAAGTTCAAAATGTTAGAGAGTAATATAAAGTTTGCATCCCGGCTTCTCATGCTCCATTTTTCTTCTTCTTTAAAGGATAGAATATATTAGCAGAAAAAGAAAATAAAATTACCCCCATCATAACAAATAGGTGAATAAATTGAAAAAAAATGGAATTGACTGTTAATTCTTTGCAACATGATGAGACCTTCAAAGATGGATTTTCCTATAGGATCCTATATATTCTCAGAGTAGACACTCCCAATGCATTGTTTAATTCCTGATAGGCCATATCAAGAGACTTTTTTGATCTTGTACCAAAATCCACATATTCGGTCTCTGTTCACATATTTTTACACCAAAAGCGGATGACTATTCATAATTTCAAATATAACCTCGTTAATAACATTTTCAACATACCAGTCGTGCAGTGCCTATCAGGCTTCTGTCACGTTATTTTGAAAATCTTCTATAATCTGATGCAAACACAGGATGGATTTCTTGTAGAAACCTATTTGACCTTAAGAGTAGGTGCAACTCTAATGCTGCTTCTGGTTTCTGATAAAACATATCAATAAAATAAATCTTAGGAATTTTTACCAGCACAGACAGGTTTGGTTTCATTACCAGAAATTTTACCAGCTCTAATGTTGCTTCTGGTTTCTGGTGAAACGTATCAATAAAATAAATCTTTTAAGAATTTCTACTAACACGGACAGGTTTGGTTTCGTAACATAAATTTTACCAGCTCTAAAGTTGTTTCTGGTTTCTGATAAAACGTGTCAATATAATAGATCTCCAGAATTTTTACTAGCACAGACAGGTTTGGTTTCTTTTCATAGATTTTACCCTCAACTCATTTGAATATTCCTAATGTCACATAATAGAAGAATTTTGTGAACTCACCAGTTGTGCACAGAGCCCATCAGGCCTCTATCATTTATTAACTTGAGTGCTGGGTCCATCTTCAGGCACAACATTCATAACCCAAATGTCTTTGCTCTTCAGGGCAGCTGCAAGTGACCCTAGGTTTGCCTTCATGTCCATCAAATTTCTCAGTGTATCAGACTGAATCTTTGGGCTCAAAAGATTCCAATAATTCTCAACCCTGTGTTGCCAAACTTTCTGCAACATATCAATCCTGTTACAAACCAGCTTCTTCCTATCATTTATATAAACGCAAACAGATTGAAAGTTTTTGATTGCTCACCGTGTCCTTTTCAAACATTTCAGCAGAATAGCCAAAGTCAGCAAGACGAGGAGGTGGAGTGATCAAACGAGCAGGCCAAGGAGCCAATCCAGTCCCTTTTGCTTTACGTTGTTCTGATAAGATCATTAAAATACCTGGTACATTTCTAACTTCCCACACAAATTGCATTTGAACGAGATATTCTTGGCTAGATAAGCCACAGCCTCTCATTTTCATTTCAGCAGATATTTTCGGAAGCACTCTACCAACCACTCAATTCTGATCAAATGTATACGTGGAATGCTTACAGCATCATAAAGGAATCTAATAAGTTTAGAGGGTGCCAAGTAAGACAATAAGTATAGAGCCCATAATCTATGTCCTCCAATGAGATGAGAGATTCAGATACCCGAAGATAAGAGCTTCCCCTCTATAGGTGTAGCCACGTGAAATCTAAGAATACAGATACCACAAAGATAAGGAACTCGAATGCATGCATACCTTCCTACAAATACCCCACCTAGCCAATATCTCAGCTCCACCGCTCTAAACCACTAAACCCAAAGCTCAAAGACTGTAATCACTCGTCCTGCAATGGCAGCGGCAACGATGGCCCTCTCCTCCCCTTCATTCGCCGGAAAGGCGGTGAAGCTCAACCCCTCCTCCTCTGAGCTCATGGGCAATGGCCGTGTCTCCATGAGGAAAACCAGCAAGCCTGTTCCCTCCGGGAGCCCATGGTACGGACCAGACCGTGTTAAATACTTGGGACCATTCTCTGGTGAGCCCCCATCCTACTTGACCGGTGAGTTCCCTGGTGACTATGGCTGGGACACTGCCGGCCTCTCTGCTGACCCGGAGACCTTTGCCAAGAACCGTGAGCTTGAAGTCATCCATTCCAGGTGGGCCATGCTTGGAGCTCTTGGATGCGTCTTCCCCGAGCTCTTGTCCCGCAACGGTGTGAAGTTCGGCGAGGCTGTCTGGTTCAAGGCCGGAGCACAGATCTTCAGCGAGGGTGGACTCGACTACTTGGGCAACCCAAGCTTGGTCCACGCACAGAGCATCCTGGCCATCTGGGCTACACAGGTGGTATTGATGGGTGCCGTTGAGGGCTACAGAATTGCTGGCGGGCCACTCGGTGAGGTCACTGACCCAATCTACCCAGGTGGAAGCTTCGACCCGTTGGGGTTGGCTGACGATCCCGAGGCATTCGCTGAGTTGAAGGTGAAGGAACTCAAGAACGGTAGATTGGCCATGTTCTCAATGTTCGGGTTCTTTGTCCAAGCTATTGTGACCGGAAAGGGACCGTTGGAGAACTTGGCTGACCACCTTTCCGACCCAGTTAACAACAACGCCTGGGCATATGCCACAAACTTCGTCCCCGGAAAGTGAGCAAATAAATGAGTTTTTTTTTTGTGTTGGGATTATTGGCATGTTATGTTAACTTGTGATGTAACGAGATCATGATGCGACACTTGTGCTGCAAGTAAATATTCTGTTTGGTGCCTTGAAAAACGACATTCATTTTTCCTCTTTGTTTTTCTGCTTCTTTGTTTTAGCAACCACCTCTCCAACACACTAAAATAGGCTTCATTTAGGCATCAATCAAGAAGAAAATCCGCTGCCATCGTTCCCATATTTCTAAAATACATGCTCCGTTTTGAAAAAGCTAATAGGAATGCACATGTTAACCACAGCTAGCACAGTACATGGAATCACCTGTTTGAGAGGAGAGAAGGCTCACAGTACATTAAGAAATAAGCAACAGGCGGCAAAAGGAGGGGGAAGGAGAAAAAAAAACTCATGATCAAACTACATTATGAGCAATTAGTAATGCTATCTTTGTGGATTTAATCTAGCAAAATGATGGCAGCACCAAAGTGAATCCAAGAATTCACATTACACGCCAACCAACCATTTCAGTGGGCAAAGATAAGGATGGTTACGTTTAAACTCGCCTATCAGGGTTACAATCAGGGATGTTTGACTTATAGGATGAGCTAGCCGATCAAAGACCTATGGAAAAATTGCAGTTTAACTTGAATGTTAAGATGCTCACGGTGTTAGATCTCATCCCATGATGTTTTTTGGTTAAACTCATTGAGCCAATTGATAATCTTGCTGAGGGCATAATAAAACTAGGAATTTATAACCTACAGGATTAGTTAACTGATGAACTACATATGGATTACATAAGAAAATCCTAGGGATTTTCGAAAGGAAAAAACAGTGTTATCAAAGGATTATTCAGCTCAAAGAACGCACAAGACTCACCAAATAGTAAATTGCAGAGTTTATCTGTCTTCCACTTAACTGGACCTCAAGTTGAATCGGATCATATAAATTATGCAAAGGTTTGTCAGCAACGTTGCTGAATCGAGTAGATTTTGTATGTCATACACCATGACAGAACTGCAACAGAGCCTAATAGCTAAAATATAGCTGTTAGGTCCTCTGATTTTAGTGGAAGTCCGGCAAAAAAACTAAAACTAGAGAGACCAAAACAGAGAGACTGATTATGGCTGAAGTTTCAAGCATGAGATTTACCACAAAACGAAGCGTAGAATTGTGTTCTAGAGTTGTGCTGGTGCGTAAAACAGAGATGAATGATATCTACCAGGCAATTATCTAAAGCTCGTGCATCTTACGTACAATAACTACAAGAGAATTCGATAGCAGAAGTAAACCTATACAAGAAGAAAAAAAACCCAGAGAGAGATGTTTCGTACATATTACCAGCACATGTCTTTTCCTTCATGAACTTACAAATAAGAACTGAGATAATAATAACATGAACAGCCTCAGAAGCAACAAAGAGATTGTCAAGATTATGAACAACCATTCTAAGAAGAACCTAAGCTGACAACCCAGAAACCACCGCTAAAAACGCCCTGCTTAAAACCAGGCAAGGCCGAGTTTAATAGCAATGCTTTGATATGATGTTCAATTGATGTATTATATAGTAGTATATGGTTTATTTTTATCCAACGATCACCGTATTGACGTTGAGTTGATGGACTATCTCTTTGATTAATTGGTTTCGTAGTTCCATATAATGCCCGGGTCCTCAATTAAATGTGGCAGTTTTAACACAAAAAAGAAGTTTCATATGGCAAATGGATCTATGAAAAGCTACGATCGATAAACAATATCATTAATCAGTAAAAGTTTCATTGTCTATTTGACATTCTAACCAAATCTTGAACATAAAATGATAGTAGGAAATGTCAACAAGTCCACGAAGCAGATCTTTTCACCAGGTGCATCATTTGTTTGTCTTCCTCGAGTGAAATCATGCCAAGATGAGATGGATCTTCAAGCATCATTTTTGCAACCAAGTAGCCAGCAATGGACCATGTTTGGAATTTGCGAGCCTGCTTTCCAACGTATAAACCAAGCTTGTCATCATAGTATTCAGGCCAGTGATGCTTTGATAACCGACTTTCAGCAAGTTCTATGGCACGCCTAGCAATTTGAGGACAGCCAGTCTTGATTCAAGCTGCTGTTAGTGTTGAAAAATAGAAATCTGCACAGTAACTGTTCTTCAAACAGTTACTGTAGCAATTAAAATCTGGAAATACTTGATTGCGGAAAAATGGCAGATTCAGGAAATGGAATCTGATCTCACATTATCTTATTCAAATTGAAAGTGCCTTAATATAGGCTTACATGATAAAGTCCAAAATGCATAAAACTCTCAACATGCTGAGAGATTATTGAAGGAAAACAGATTTTGCGTAAAAAACCTGTTATGAACAGTAAGCTGAAATTCAAAACTTAAAATTCAAAAAACAGAGTAATCATCTTATCCTTAATACAAATCTCACTAATTCTAACACTCCTCCTTGAGATTTGCTTTGAATAATCTGAGCTGCATCTTCAAAAACTCCAGCCTTGGTCCAGGAAGTGCCTTAGTCATCAAGTCTGCTAACTGGATATCGGTTGAACAATGAAGAACCTTAATGAACATGTTCTTCTCGGCTTCCCTTAAAGAGTGAAATTTAACATTAATGTGTTTTGTTCTACCATGCTGAACTGGATTCTCAGTAATTGCAATGGCAGACTTGTTGCCACAATAAAGTTTGGTTGGTGAAACCTGTTTTTGTCCCAAATCAGCAAGCAATTTATTCAACCAAATTGCTTGATTTGCAGCTGCTGCCATGGAGATATACTCAGCTTCAGCAGTTGATTGTGCCACAATTTCTTGTTTCTTTGCATTCCAACAAATTGCACCTGAACCACGAGTAAAAACATAACCCGAAGTGCTTTTCATATCATCCACACTTCCAGCCCAATCACTATCTGCATAGCCAATTAATTCAACTCCTCCTATCTTTGAGTATCCAATGCCCAGGTCACTAGTCCCTTTGATGTATTTCAATACCCTCTTAGCAATCCCCATATGAACATTGCTTGGTGAGCTCATAAATCTTGACAGCAAACCAGCAGGAAACATTAAATCTGGCCTGGTTGCTGTCAAGTATAGCAAGCTACCAATTATGCTTCTATATGTAGAGGGATCTTCAAGTTTCTCTCCATCATTTTTCGAAACTTTTTCATTCAAGGCCAATGGTGTTGCTACCTCCTTGCATGACTCAAGCTTGAACCTTTTTAGCACATCCACAGCATACTTCTTTTGGGATAAAAATATTCCCGAAATGCTTTGGTGTATTTCCATCCCTAGAAAATAATTCATAACACCAAGATCAGACATATCAAACACATTCTCCATTTCCCTCTTGAATTCAGCAAGTAACTTGGTATTACTTCCAGTTACTAGCATATCATCCACATAGAGAGAAATCACCAATTGCAAGCCATCATCATCTTGTTTCAAATATAAAGTGGCCTCATTTTCACTTCTTTTGAAACCCAATTTGATCAAGTGTGAATCAATCCTGCTATACCAAGCTCTTGGTGCTTGTTTTAAGCCATAAAGAGCTTTGTGTAGCTTATATACTTGATCTTCTTTACCAGCAATCTCAAAGCCTTCTGGTTGCTGTATATAGATGTCTTCAAGAAGTATCCCATTTAGAAATGCTGACTTCACATCCAAATGGTACACTTCCCAGCCCAATTGTCCTGCAAGAGCAAGAAGAAGCCAAATAGTATCATGTCTTGCAACTGGCGCAAAGGTATCTCCATAATCAATTCCAGCCACTTGCGCAAATCCCTTGACCACCAATCTAGCTTTGTGCTTGAAGACTGACCCATCAGGATTGAATTTAGTTCGAAAAACCCATTTCACACCAATCTTCTTCTTGTCTTGAGGTAGTTCTGTCAAAGTCCATGTTTGATTCCTTTCAATGGACTCAATTTCAGACTTCATAGCTTCCACCCAATCTGGAATTCTTGTTGCATCACTGTAATTTGTAGGTTCAGCATGAACAAGATTGCACCTCTCATACACATTAGCCAAGGATCTCATTTTAAGTACAGCCGAATCTGATGTAGCATCCACATCAGATGTGTCATCAATAGCTGGATTTTCAGGTGCTGTAATTAGCACTCTTGGACTTCTGAATTCCAAACCTTTTGAATCCCTATTCCAACTAGCATCTTCATCAAAGTCAACATCTCTACTGATCTGAATCTTTGCATCTTTCAGATTAAGAATTCTGTACCCCTTAGAATCAGTAGCATACCCCACAAAAATTCCCTTTTCAGCAGTTTCGTCAAGTTTGCCTCTCTTGACAGTAGGAACGTGAGAGTAGCATAGTGATCCAAACACCTTGAGGTGTTTAACTGATGGTTTAACACCTGACCAAGCTTCCAGAGGTGTTCTTCCATAAACTGAATTTGTCGGCAACCTGTTGAGCAAATAAATGGATGTGTTGACTGCCTCTGCCCACAGACATTTAGGCAGATTTTTTTCAGACAACATACACCTGGCCATCTCCATTATTGTCCTGTTCTTCCTCTCCGAAACTCCATTTTGCTGAGGAGAATAAGGAACTGTCAGCTGATGAACAATACCAGCTGATTGACAGAAAGAATTGAACTCCTTTGAGGTGTATTCACCCCCATTATCTGTCCTTAACACCTTCATGTTGCAGCCACTTTGCCTTTCAACCAATTGTTTGAAGCTTTTGAACACAGAAAATGCTTGTGACTTTGCTTTCAAAAAATAAACCCAACTCATCCTGCTATAATCATCTATGAATAACATGAAATACACATTGTTACTCAAAGAAGGTGTTCTCATGGGTCCACAAATATCCGAGTGGACTAATTCCAGTTTCAATGCTGCCCTGCAGGTTGCATTTTGGGGAAATGATTTTCGGTGTTGTTTCCCCAATTCACAGCCTTCACACACTTGACCACTAGCATGGATTTCAGGTATTCCATCTAACATATTACTGTCATGCAACAATTTCAGAGATTTGAAGTTATAGTGTCTAAATCTCTTGTGCCAAACAATACTTTCATCGATTTTGGCACTAAAAATATGTCCTTCCAGAGCATCCAATTTTAGATAGAAACTGTTTCCTTCCATTTCAATTCTTGCTATAGATAAGTCATTCGAATCTCTAATAAAGCAATATTGGTTCTTGAAGGCTACTTCATACCCATTTCTAAGCATTTGTGCAACACTTAATAAATTCTGATCTAGCTCTGGAATGTACAAGACATTTGTAATAATCTTCTTACCTTTGCTAGTGTTGACTGTCACGGTTCCTTTCCCCTTTGCCTCCACAATGTCACCATTTCCCAGCTTAATCTTGGGCTTGATTGAGCTGTCGATTGAAGAGAAAATGGACAGGAACTTAGACATGTGGCTGGTACAGCCACTGTCAATTAACCAAGTGTCACTCCTGGAGATGTGATCATCACGGGATGCCATAAACAGGTGCTCATCATCATCCTTGCCTTCTTCAGAAACATTTGCATGCTGCTGTATTTGGTCACCTGGTTGTCTCCTCTTTAATCTGCAATACTTCTCACTGTGACCATTTTTCTTGCAATGATCACAGTGAAGAAGTGTCTTCCCTTTAAACCAACAATCATTCTCGGCATGGTTTGTTCTTTTGCAATAAGAACATGGTGAGAATACTTGCTTATTTGCTGGTACAATAGCCTTACTCTTGGACAAAATAATGGACCTTCCATTGTTGAATTTCTTCTTTTGAAAAGTTCCAGTCCTGCGTGTCTTACTGAAGGCTTGGAAAGCATCTTCAGCAACTTCATCATCCCTCATTTGAACCCTCTGTTCTTGGATTGTAAGCTTGCTGATCAATTCTGAAATTGTGAGAGTGTTGAGGTCACAGGACTCTTCTATGGCAGAAATTTTTGCTTCGAATTTCTGTGGAATTGACATCATAAGTTTTTCAACTATCTTATGATCTTCAAATGTCTCCCCAAGGAGTCTCATTTGGTTCACAATATTCATCAATTTCCCAGAATAAGTCTTGACAGACTCATTATCCTTCATCTTCAACAATTCGAATTCCCTTTTGAAGGCAAGGAGTTTGACAGCCTTGACTCTACTGCTACCTTCAAATTCAAGTTTAAGTTTATCCCAAATCTGCATGGGTGTTTCCAAGTTCATGATTTTGGTGAAAATGTGATCAGCGAGCCCAGAATGAAGGTTGGTGATTGCCTTATCTTTCTTCAATTTTTCTTCTTCATGAGCCTTTATCTGCGCCAACGTTGGATTCGCACGTAGTGGATATGGATCAGCATCCGTCTCCACAATGTTCCATAATCCTTGGGATCGCAGAAAGAACCTCATCTTGACAGCCCAAATGTGATAGTTCTCACCATCAAAAATTGGAACAGACGAGTGAGACAATGAGGATGAAGAAGCCATGGATTTTTAACAAATAAATCTCACTGTGTTTTCCTCTCAATCTCTCGTGTTTCACTCAGAAAATCACTAAAATGAGGCTCGCAAAATCACCCTCAGTCCCGTAGGAATTGAGCTCTGATACCACTGTTGAAAAATAGAAATCTGCACAGTAACTGTTCTTCAAACAGTTAATGTAGCAATTAAAATCTGGAAATACTTGATTGCGGAAAAATGGCAGATTCAGGAAATGGAATCTGATCTCACATTATCTTATTCAAATTGAAAGTGCCTTAATATAGGCTTACATGATAAAGTCCAAAATGCATAAAACTCTCAACATGCTGAGAGATTATTGAAGGAAAACAGATTTTGCGTAAAAAACCTGTTATGAACAGTAAGCTGAAATTCAAAACTTAAAATTCAAAAAACAGAGTAATCATCTTATCCTTAATACAAATCTCACTAATTCTAACAGTTAGAAGCCATAAAAGGACCGCATTGAAACAATTACACGGTAAATATCTTAAACACCCTTGAAGATCATAGCCAAGAACTAAATCTATTTCAATCTTGGAAGCAATACATCATGACTTCAGTTAGATTTTGAAAGCATAAAAAGCTAACCTGGCCAGGACCCTCCATTGTGGTAACTCCACCTAGTATTCTTCGTATTGCAGCCGGTCACAGTCCACCATTCATGACTTTCTAGGGCTGGATAACAGATTTTCAGTGGCATTTCTCCACCAGTTCTTCCCGTCGAGATTCGATTAGATCCATTATTGCTGAAGCTTGCGCAGGAGTTGCCAAAGATGATAAAATCGCAACACAATTACCTAAACAGAACCAACGAAAGTCCATTCTCGCAGGACTAACATTCCCAATGAAGTAGCCACCGCAAATTGGCATGAAATCGAAAACCCAATCTGGAAGGAATCAGGCATAACATTGAACTTGTTAACTGCAGTGTGAGAATACTCCTGTCTTGTACCGATATATGTCGTTGAGTTGCTTCATGTCTAGCCAAAAATAAATGCGCATGTGATAGCTTAAAGCATGGAGCCGCGTAGCTACCCGCTCCACAAATTCCTTCCCTTCATCATCTTGCTTGAGTAGAATCAAAGCACAACTTAGTGCCATAAAGAAGAGTGTTGCAATCTCAATAGGATATCCATACACACCTTGAACAACAACATGAAAAACAGTACAACTAGTTTGTCTACTCCAGGACAAACAACGAGAGCAAATTGTGTTATAAACCAACCATTCGACGGTCGATCAGACAGCATCCGTCGACACAGAGCAGAGATGGGAATGTGTCAAAGCCTTCTGACAGACACAAATTCAGGATAAGGCGCATACCCCTTTGACATTCAGACATTTCAGCCAAGGAAGAATCTCCTGTGGACTTGGTATATACCAAAATCCGGAATCAACAGGAGCTACTCTCCCTATCGCACTCTCGCAAAAGTCAGCCAATGAAGTGTCAATATTTCTATCAGGATGATGGAGCACTTTAAAACTTGCTGGCATCACTCCTGCTCCTAGCTTGAACTGATCTACCATTTTCTCACGTGACTGGAGATGAAGAGTTTTCAAGAGGAAATTCCTGACTACCTCATGCTCCTCATTCATCAGAAAAGCTAAAGCACTCGGTACAAAATCTCTAACAAATACCTGTCAGGTACAGGAAGATCAGCACAGCTACTATGGATTAAGAATAGTCGAACAAGGCTCAAAAGGAACAGAATCGAATTTACCTGATCATAGTTGAGTTCTTCGACAGAAGGGTCCAATGCAGCAATAGTCCCGACAGGTTGGCTCCAGAAGTAAACCAATGTTCTTCTCAATGATTCCCACGCATCGACTACCATGGGGTGTGACTCAAAACCACATGACCTTGGTGTATTATAACCAGACCTCCTTCCTGCCGGGGACAAATTCTCAAGATGGTCTATTATGCGAAAGGAATTTTCACTAAATGATCTTTCATCGAAGGATCTTTTTCTATCCACGCTGATAGGTCTAGGTTTGCCAAACAATCTTAAAAATTCGGAATCAATTTCAAACATAGAGCCTACTGCCTCAAAGCTTCTAACACTTTCATTTTGACACTGGTTATTTAATTTGAGTTATTATTGTTGAGTCATGGTTACGTGTCCTGTGACCAGTTAAGAATAAGTCAATAAGATCATGGCTGGAAATCAGCTAAGAATTAGAAGTGGAATATTGGGGGTCCTAGGAACCCGATAGTTTGTTATTCTTTTTTAGTATTTATTGTCTGGAGTCTTATTAAAAGATACTCAAGAAATTTATCAATAAAATTCAAAGGAGGTTCTGGATTCCTCGAAAATCCATATTTTTATTGTCTCCATCTCTGCGAATAAAGATAGAGACATGGATAGGAAGAAGGTGCTTCTACGAAACAAATCTCCAAGCCTTTCTTTATTGATGAAACATATAGATCATGTAAGGAACGCCATAATCACCTAACAGCTGCGCTCTCTAGAGAGAAGAAGTACACATAGTTGCCAAGTTGGGAAATCGCGTGTATCCGCTCTATTGTCGACACAATCTTTGTTTGATCCAAGTAATTTCTCTATAAGAAAAAGTCAAAGAATCAAAGAGCTCCAACAAGGTCTACAATCAGACTAGTCAATTTCCTCAGAAGCTAGAACTATGAGTTCCACATAGCCATGAACCTCTCCCGTGAAAACGCTAGTGGCTCTGCCCTAGGAAGAACTGATCTTTCTGCATTCCTAACTCACTCGACCTAGCTACACTCTCATTCACATAGGACCCCTCTTTTTTAAGTTTCCAGGGCTTCTGTTGTGAACCCGATTCTAGTTCTAGATGCTCCCTCACAGACTCCAGTCAGAAGCGCTAATACGCGAAAATGAGTCTATTCTGCATTCTAACAAACTCAGGCTACTACTTTCCTTTAGTTCGTTTCTTGTGTTAGAACAGACGGAAGAGAACCAAGTCCTAGGATACTTGTCTTCTGGGGACCTTCTTTCGGATTCACTGAATTGCTCTTTTCCTCTTTCACCAACAATCTAGATAGAAAGAAGTCAGTCATCCTCTAGCCCATGGATTCTCACGGATCGTTACGGATGGGGTACTATCCTTTCCTAGGACCTTTGCTTACCATATTCTCGCTGAGCTATATTTATTTCTTTTTAGACTTCTATATGATCCAGAGAATGGTCTCCCTTGAGTCCTTCTACAGTCTTGAAGCTAGAATCAATCCCTAGATTTCATATTTTTTAGGGAGAAAGTCGGATACACTCTTTTTCTTGGATTGGCTGACTAAAGCGAGAAGAAGAAGTCAGTGCTCATTCAAGTCTAGTACATTTATAGATTGAGAGCATTAGGAACTCGGATTTTTCCGTAAGTCGTTCGCTCACAGATAGAAGATACTGGAAGGTTAAGGGCTTTTAAGAAAGGAGTGGATTTCGAATCCTTTCTGGACCTGACTCTGAAGTAGGGCTCCCCCTATCGGGTACGTATCTGTCCACTGACTTTCTTCTCGGAACTTGGAAAAGTCTTCTCCTTGTTAGAGTTCTTTCTGAGAGTTTGGAGTTTCCTGAGAAAGAGGAATTCAGTCGACTGGATAGCGCATTTCTCCTTCTATCTAGCTATACTTCTTGAGCTAAAATTCACAAGACTAATGGATAAGTGAAGGCACTGAGAATAAGCCACTAGGGTACTGCTCAAAATGTGAGAATTAAGGGTTTCTTGGACCCTGGGACATATTGGATGGTTTCGAGCTGTCTATCGAGTTGGAGTGAGAGATAGGAGTTTTAAAGACCTAAAGAGGTAGGATAGTAAATTGCTTTGGAGAAGAGAGTAGGCAGATTGTTAGATCCCAGACGAGGCTACTCCTTTGCTCTTCATGTGCTAAGTCCTTAATTTCTTTCTAAGACCAGCAGGACGACGAAATAGGTGGTTTGTGAGGCAACATCATATGCTCTTATTTAAAATATGGAGATACCCGTAGTTCTTTTGCCCCATACCTAGTAGCTACTGAGTAGGCTTCTACAGCCCAATCTCATAATAAGCAAATAGGGTAGACACATCGTAGAAGAAAGGCTAGGAATAGAGAAAGAGCTGGTACTTTCTCTGGGAACTCTCTTCTTATTTAATTTAAGGCTCATGGCTTCCTTGGATGCTCTATGGAGGGATATAAGATTTCTCTATCTCCGTGACTTCTTTACCATGGTACTCTTTCTATGGAGGTAATTGAGTAGACAAAAAGAAAGGCACTAGTTCAAGGTTCCTGGAAAGGTGTAGATGCCTCTGTCTATTGACCTGAACAACTTGTCAACACTCTAGGGCTTACTAATAGCTCTAATTCTAATAAGGTACTTTAAGGAAAATGCTACAGAGGGATTGGATGGATGAAGCCATGACTGAGAAAGTGACTTCCATCTACTTACTTGATATAAGAAAGGTTGATAGAGCTTCAATAGTAAGGAGCCAGCAGAGACTCATTTCAATACATTCTACTAGACCCTTAGAGAGGTACAAGGCTCTCCATTCCCTGTGATAGATAGAGCCAGTAGGACCCTATATGAATCCATTTGTTAGGAGAGCATTGAACCAGAGTCTAGAACGGGACATAGAAACTCCCCAGGTAGAGTATTTGATAAAGCTTGAAGACTCAAAGAAGTAGACTCCACTTTGTAAAGGAATCCTACTAGCACGCATACTTCCTTTTCTTCCTATATGTGTCATGGTCATTACTATAGCCTCTTATTAGTGAGTTATGCTGATACTCGGGAAAGCATTCAGTTATCCCCACTCATAGTTATGGCTCAGGGCAGGTGCTGAAAGCAAGAAAGAGAAGAAGACCACGTGCCAGCCTTAAGCTCAAGGCTCAGTTATTAACTATTAGTAAGTGAGTCTAGCAACGTTCCTCTTTTCAGGACTAAGTCGGAAAGAAGAAGTAAAGGCAGTCCATCAATCAAGGGGTGGGATTGAAACCCTGGAAAGATACGATCCACGAATAGATAGGTTCCCACGTCCCAGGTAGCGCTTAGAAGGCAGTGAAGGAAAGCGTTTCAATTCTTTCGGAGTCCCGCTCAGGGCGAAAAAGACCGAGGGAAAGGGAAATGGCTATCAGTTCTGACTCTATTCCCGAGGGGGAATCAATTGTTTCAGCTCGAGTGAATATGTCGAAAGGTAAATGCTTTTGAAGTTTAATGAATCCGGTTGATGCTTTCTTGTTAAATGCTTGCTTCTTTCTTGGAAAAGAAAGAGGGTTGGAACCAAGGAAGACACAATAGACAGTAGTCGAACGTCGGGTCATAGGGCAGCTAGCCCAATCTGAGTCGCAATAGTAAATCCGTCTTAGCCGAGAAGAGACTACCTTTTAAATTCAATAGATATTTCGAGTTTCCTGAAAAGAGCAGAGACAAGGGATGCTCCTCTTTATAAGAATAAGTCTAAGAATAAGAGGACCAAGAAGAAAATTCTTCCTGGTTGCCATACCATAGTGGCCAGCATGCGCTGACGGGTTCTTCGAAGATCTCATTTCAGGGGTAATCAAGCTCAGCTTAGTCTCTCTCTTTACTTAGCAACTTGTTATAGCTAGAGTTTTGGTCAGTTTGTTAGGAGGGCAACTTCAGTAGTCAATTCCTTCTTTGAAAGATGTTTGCTTAGTAGATATTTTCTCTCTTAGATTTCAACCTCTCGTAGCGTAGACCTTTGAGAAAGAGGCATTCAAAGAACTTCCATAGAGGAGAAAGACGCTGCCTTTGCCCTGTTGAGTGGTTTAGCCTTCCTTCTTTATCATGGTCATTGTTTTAGCTCTTGAGATTGGAATCTCTTCAGTCAGGAATCAAAGACCAACAACTTGCTTTTTGAATCAAACTTTGTTTGCCTCAAGCCCTCTCTTTCTTTTAATTTGAATAAGGCGTTCTACTCGCTTTCACCTCTTAGATGTCTGGTAGCGCTTCTTCCCGTTGATAGCGATTCTTCCCTTTCTATAGTTTCATAAGCGGGAAGTTCTCCAGTATGCCCAGGAATGAAGTGAAAATCGATAGGTACTCTTTTTGCTCACACCGGGATATGCGACATAGTCTAGTATGATAGAGCTGATGCTCCTATCCCTACAAGTGAGTCGAGCTGATCAGCGACAGAGACTTTTCAAAGTCAAAGTATACCTACATCTGTCTCTGAGATCCGAGAATAACGTATGCTATAGATATCCGGAAATTGTAATCAAGGCGTAAGACCTTTTGCCCTTAAATTGAAAAGGGGTTTCCACGAATATTAATGATTGCTCTTCCGGAAAGAGACTCCCCTGGCTATGCTTACGAGTTGACTAGCGGTTTCCGAGTCAAGCCAAAAACTGGATTTATTCCCATTGTACTCGCCTACTATACTGGAACTCCTGGATCCGCAAACGGTCACTCTAACGAATAACGAAGAATATGCTCAAGGGTCTCTCTTTTGCTGATTGAAGAAAGTAGTCAACTTCCTTACCGTGAGGGCCATCGGGCGTTCGGAGAGAATCTCTGCTCTGATTCTGCGACTTCGCCAGAAGATCTGATATGACTGGAATGGCATGCTTCGGGCTGCAAATTGGACGTCAACTTCTCCTTCAGTACTCTGCGCGTATCATATATTTCCTTATAATTGGATGTACGAAAACATAGCGTTTTCACAAATTCTGATTTGATCTAATTCCATATGCTGAAATCCATTCGGGCAGAAACTTTACCAAATCCAGACTCGACCACTGTAACACTAAGCACAAAAGAAGCCAAAAGACTTGGTTTCTCTCAAATCAAATCTCTGTATCAGATCGATCTGCTGACATTGATGCCAAAAAAACCCCTCCTTTCCTTCGCAGGGAAGAATCCAGGGATTGATCTCGATTTTCCCTCTGCTCTAATCACTTAAAAGAACTCCACTCACTAAAAAAGATAAAGGTAAAGAATCCAATAAAGGGAAACCCTCCATGGCACAGCACAGGTCAGGGTCCGAGACAGAAGAAAGCCCAAAAGCCACTGAGCTTTTGGTGTCATCTCCGCTGGCTCAAGAAAGAACCACCAGAGCTGATTATTTACAGCGAAACTCCAAAAATCTCCTCTAACAGAAAGGCAGATACCTAGAAGATTCTATCATAGGGTTCCCCCCATTATCCTGCTAAATTGTCTTGACTTTGGTTCTATTTCATTTGGGAAGTGAGGGGAATTCCGGCATTAATACGAAGACTCGAAGCCAATTCGTGGGCATTCCTATTTAGAATTCGAATAAAGGAGGACAAGAAAGCCTACTCCCGACAATGAAAGAAAAAACAGAAAGACCGGAAATGATAAATAGACTACTACTATGGTAAGAGCTCACTGGAATGTCATGCCTAGAAAGAGGTCAATGTTCAATTTGGGCTAGGAAAGGAGAATCCGAGATTGTATAACTAGATCTAACTATAATAGTTAGTTATGGTTTTTTGAGGTCGAGTTGGGAAATAGATCTGTTATATGGGCTAAAGCTTTTCAGTGTGCACCCCAAGCAGGAGTCCCAGTGTTTGAGTTTTTCCTATTGTAACTTTAAGCGATCTAGTATCAATCCTAAGGTAAGGCCAGTTCCCTTTGCTTTCTTTCCATTCCTTCTCCCCTACCCCTACAGTCTATAGCCCTAGCTTCTCCCTGCGAAAGGAGAAAGAATTGCATGCATTTTAGTGAAAAGTCAGTCCCTTCTTTACGGATTCTAGCTTAGAGTCAGTCCCTGATCTAGTTGCTTGCCTCAGAGCCTGCTTTCCCCAGCCCTTATTCATATTCCCCATACCTTATATTCCCCTGAGTCAGTGTAATTGCTACTTGCAGGTAGTTTGAGTTCTGTTTCAGCGCTTGGGAGCAATCTCTATATAAGTGTAGGAGTGCTCGTGCTGTCTAGTAGTCGTCCCTCTCAATGTGTGTATGCTAGGTAAAGGGCAAAGGCTAGCCCATCAAAAGGACTATCAGACCCCTCATAAAGAGTCAAGTCGAGACCAAAGGCCACCTCTTTTGAAGCCGCGTTTACCACTCGAATTCGCCAGACCAAAAAGTCGAGAGGGTCAGAACTCCTATGAAGTTTGAAGTGAAAACCCAAGCGAGAGTCGTGGAAGAAAGGTTTTTTTTCCTCACTCCGCCCAATGACGAAGGCTTTTCGAGAAGGATGATTGCAAAGTTAAGGAGAGAAAGCTTAGACCCCGAAAGCGTTGACTGGTAAAGGTCCGCGCTAGCATAGCTGTACTTGTACTTGGAGCTAGCCGAAGGTGCCTTTCGCCAGCTAAAGCGGGCCAATTCCGCGTCGGTAGTAAGAAGGAGATGGAAATCCGCTAGTAAGAGGATTAGCTTCTACAGTTGTGATTGCGCTTTCCCCCGGGGAATTTGGGATTTCAAGTATCTAGAAAGGCCGATGAAACTATCGTGAATGGGTCCTTCGCCCCCCTTGTTTTTCTGCTTAAAGAGAGGTTTATTTACCTTCCGACGCTGGGGAAGGTTGGGGATCCTCCATGCCATCTTTGGCTCTTCTGTTTTCAGGTTTGACATGACATTAGAATACGCACATGGATTCTAACCCTTCTTGCTAAGAGATCTCATCTGATCTTTCCTGGTAAATAAGGCTAAGCAAGGCCGAAGGCTATATGTGAGAAGGATTTGCTGCTTTCTTAGTTAGAAAAAGGAGTCCCCAAAAAGGTGCTTCACCACCATTTTACACCTCTCTGTGCCTTCATTCTTATGAGTTGAGAATTTGATATAAGAGATAATGATATAAGAGAGAATCCGCTTCAGAAAGAACTCCGACTCCGAGTGAAGGCGGCTGCTTTGCTTCTCGATAGCCAGTCCGGGACTGACTCTCCTTCGCTCTTGATGGCAGCTGGATTGCCTAGTTCAATGGTTGCTATCTTGCAGCAGTCTTGTATTCGCCTTTCATCCCATCTATCCTTGTAATGTCGACTCTGATATTCTCGTTCCTGGTACGACTAGCTTTCCGGCAACATATTCAATAGTACCGGAGTCGCGAAAGAGGTTCCGATCACAGCTTCTAAAACAAGAGAAAAGCGAAGAGGGGCAAAGGCGGCAAGACCAGAGAAGCTGCTAACACCGGTTAGGCCTTTTTTTGACTAATGCCCCCACTCAAACAGCTAAATCTATGTACCTTGAGCTGGGAATTCAATCAAAAAGAAAAGGAAATGGAAAGGTAGTTCAGTGAGCCGAGGGTGAGACTCTGAGCTAGAAAGATCCTACTAGTTTACAGATATAGGACGAAATCCCACTTTCTTTCTGTGTTCCACAGATGTAGTTCCTCCGACTCCACTGCCCACCTTTAGCGAACAAATGGGACTATGGTCTTTTCCTCCTCCTACCAACTCTGCACTCTGTGAATGCTTAACTGGGAATTTCACTCTTCTTTCATAGATTGTCGAATGTGAGACTCCAGTCTTTTCACTCATCTTTCTATCGAAATGCTTGAAGCCCTAAGGTAAGGAGGGTCACCTTCCTCGCTCGGTCCGTGGGTCATATCGCAAAGCCGGAGCTTACAGCATTTACCATTAAAAGTGGGTATCGCACTTTCTCATCATTCGAATCCCTCTCCATCTGGCAAGGAGAAGGCATGGTACCTCGACCCAGCTGGGCAAGGGACTGCTATTGAAGAATAAGAACTCTTCAGGTCTCAAAAAAAGATGGAATACCCGAAAAAGGCAAAGGCCGATCTACGGGAATCCCTTCGCCCCGTTACTGCTTGACTGACTTTAGGCTCTTCTCTGTGCTTTGTTAGAATGCCCTCTTACTGCTCACGAAGGAGCTCATAACCTGACACTATTCAATGTCTCGAGTAGGCCAATTGCCTTTCTTACCTTTGCTTTAGCAGCTCTTAGATGCGTCCTTCCCGGTCTTATTTCCCTCTTAGAAGGAGGAATCCGCTAAGGCTAGGCACCCTCTATTCCAAATCTATGCTGCTTAGCTCATCTGCTAGCTCGCCTTCTTCTTTAATTTAAGGTAAGGAAAGGAGGAGTCAGTACGGTAAGAACCTCTCCTGTATAGCTACTGGGGCGAGAATTTCATAAGAGAAGAAAGATTGGACAGCTTTCAAAGACAAGCAGGAATGAGCTGGTAGTTAGAATGAGTGATCGTAGCAGCTCTTGGAGAAAGTGAATCCCTAACCGCAGCTAGTTTTGTTACACGGTGGTAGTCTTGAGGTAATTTCGAAATCATCAGCTCTTGCGCACTCATTGGCTGGTAGTCTGAACTTCTTCTTTGATCTTCAACTGGACAGCCATTTTCATCCTCCTAAACTTCTGTTTAACTGGCTTGCATTCCGGTTCTAAGCGGAAAATGGTGGACCACCATGTCAGTGTCTAACCCAGGCATATCCTCATTCATAAGACCATGCGAAGACGTCTTTGTATTCCCTGAGCAACTGAATAAGCTGTGTCTTTAGAACGATGTCCCGATTTTGACCTCTTTTATCTCCCCATCTTCCCCTAAGTTCACTTTCTCAACCTCCTCCTGGTATGTCCTGGAATTCCCTACCAGGGAGAGGGACAATTTCCTTTTCATTACGCTCTATTATTCTAAGGAGTGAATCCGGGGGTTCAATTTCTTCTTCATCGGTGTAGCTTATTATTGGAGTTTCAACAGTTTTGTTTGAGCAGACTAACTTTAATCGATCTGAATTATAGCACAAGAACCTGTAATAATAGACAAAAGACAGAGATTAATGGAAGTGCTTGGAATATGATGATTTTGGACAATAAAGGAAATGGAAACAAGTGCATTTATAGAAATTGAAATACGTATGCCTGGTTTTGCATCACCCTCCTAGAGGTCACAGGCAGGCTACACCTCTGGACTTTGATACATCTTTACACAGAGTTCTGGGGGGCGCCTTCCATAGGATAGGGGATTGTAGCCAATAGATCGACCAAGCAGATTGAGGATAGGAGTTGTTGTCGAGTTGAAGACCACGTTCTTTCTGTGATTCCACAAGATCCAGCACACAACAGGGAAAACCATGCTCCAGGGGACAGCACGGAGGTATGACATCCCCTTTGACTGACAATTTAGTCTCAACCAATCATTCACTGTAAGCACTAAAAAGTTTTCTATGGTTGTGGGGATGTGAATAGCATTCCAAACATCCCTAGCCACTTTACCGTCTCGAAGAATATGAATAAGAGTTCAATATTGTCGTGGCAAAGAGGACAAGAAGGCCACTCTATGATGTCTCTTTTTCCAAAGAAGTTCTCTCGTGGCTATCCGACCCTGAAAGCAAGGCCACAGGAAGAATTCAATTTTAGGGAAAGCATTAGTCTTCCAGATCCAACTACAGGTCATGTTGTTGAGAGGTGTTACTATCCATTTTTTACGCGGATTGCATGCAAAACTTCACTTCCCATTACTTGACCCTTTCCACTCCTCACTGGAGTTTCCACCAAGCCAATAAAATCTGCCTCTTGCGCTCTTATACTTATATCTTATATAATAGAATCTTTGGCCTTGACTTTCCTCTTCCCCCCTTCTTTCTTTGTTAGAATTCAACATCTCTGATATGTTCTGCATTTTGTTCGCCCACTCTTCATTCAGGGTGGTTAGAACCAGGGGAGGATCTTCCACCTTTAAGTTTAAGGTCGGTCATAGCACCAGCACCTGAACGCTTACTCTTACTGTTCTTCTCAGCTAAACCTCCTTTCTTAGGCCCTGAGGTTCTTGTTTGGAGTCATTTGTTTATCACAGAACAAGTCCCCCTCAAACTCAATGCCTCACTCAAATGGCACTGCAACTTCGGCTACTTTAGCCAAAAAAACGGATTTCACTCATCTTAGCCGGAATGTGCCCTCACTCTCTTTCTGACACAGGGCTGAGCGCTCTAGAATAGAAGCGAACAACTTAACCTCGCAGGGTTTAGGAACCTGCCTTTGTGGCTTGTTGTGAAAGACCGATGAGCATATGGAACTGCAGTTCATACTCCATTTCTTGAATGTGAAAACTGAAGAAAAAAGAAAGAAATTGCTTTTGCCCTCACACGAGCAGCGCGTAGGTTATGTCCAGATCTCAGTCTATCTTGTTGAATTCTTACTTAGTCGAGTAAGCCGCGGGAGCAATGTCCAGTTCAACCGAAACTACTGCTGCATAAAGGGCAGGTCCAACGGCACCACACCTCCTATTGAGAAAAGAAAAGGTCAAGACTTAGCTTCCTAATAAGCTTTCAAGAGAACAATGTGTTCAAACCGAAGCTCCTAGAATTGGATCCGATCCTAGCCTAGCTTCAAAGAAGTCGTTACGCGAGAAGGTGTAGGTGCTGCTCGATCGAGCCAAGTAGTCCCTTTCTGCTCATAGTAGCCTTTACTACTCATAATGGCCAATACCCCTTCAACTAGAGTTGCGGATTCTACTCTTGAAGTGAGTGACTCAAGATACGCAAGGACTGAACCGAGCTTCCTCCTCCACTGGATCGAGTTCACTTACGCTTTCCCTTCTTCATTTCATCTCAAGGTTTTGGAACTTATTATAAGAAGCTCCCACATTGGTTGGCTAGGTTGAATTATGGGTCTGAAGCCCTGCCCTTCTATCTTTCCCAAGAGCAAATTCTGACATATCTCTGTTCGAATCGAAACTTCCTCTGTTTGTTGGAAAGAAGTCCGCTCTTCGGTCATCTACTCGGTCTACTATATAAGAAGCAGCTACTGCAGACAGGACTTAGGGGTAGGCAAGAGAGGCTGGAGACACGGAACTATCAGCACTGTAAGCAGAAAGGACTAGAGCTTCACAGAGGGGTCATCGAGCTAGGTCAGAATCCTCAACTTAAGGCTGATGAAAAGAGAGTCTAATTCTGTCAATAAAGGCCGGAACCAGCTCGTCATAAAGCCAGCAATTAAGAGCAAGAAAAACTTAATAGCTAACGTGCTTCCTCCTTCTAATAGGGCTTGGTTAAGGCTCGGCCTCGGCCTGTTTTCTAACTCCTTATCCGATAGAAAAGTTTCCTTCCATGGAAGCTAACCCAACAGTTAGGGTGTTGGCTCTAAATTAAATAAAAATGGAAGGTCCATTCCTTTCATGCACGAGCACCTACCCCCAGCTTAGTCCAACAAGTAACCAAATCCAACCAACTCTTTAAAGAGCTAGCAGAACAGCCAATCTCTCTTATTCGGGAATTGCTTCAGCTGAGACTAATGGTAAAGGTAAAGGCGCTTCAACTCATTCAACTCAATGGCCCGGGACCAAGCTTTCAAGGTAAGGCCTCCTTTAGTAAGTTCCAGAAAGAAGCAAAGGAAGTGCTGCTGCTTGCTATCCCATTAATCAGATGTCACTAGTCCGTCCTGATAGTAAATCCTCTCTCTTGCCAGCCAGTCGTGTAGCGAGCCAGATGAGACCCTTTCTGACATTTGAGCATCCATTTTGGCCCCAACATCCGGCATTTGAGGACCCTTTTTCTTACAATTTCGACGCCAAAGAAAGTTAGCAACATTTTTGGTAGTTTTAGAATTTTTTTTTTTGGTGTCTAGGATCAGTAATTCCTACGATCTTTCCTTCGGCCGGGCTAAGTCAAGGAGCTATCGGAAAATCTTGCTAACTCGATCTTGCCCTAGGTCCTGTCCTTGCTTTATTATTTATCGGTTCCTATCCATATTCCAGTTCAAGCTCCCGAGGATACTTATTATTCTAGATCCGCTCTATCATCTCAATAAAGAAAAAGAGCTACAAGTACAAGAAAAGGGGGTGCTGCGCTTAAGGCTCGATTCAATAATGCCTTTTTCAGGCCATCGCATATCTGATTGATCGGGAGATCTAATGAAAAGTAAATCCGTTCTGGCTCCTCTACACTTCAAAGGTAAAGATCAGCTCCGGCTATGACCTACGGCAGGCCTTTTAAATGCATCTTGTACGTCTTACTTCATCTGTGATAGGGGACGACCTTGAGCTCCTTGCCTTCTTTCCACTCTTTCAACAATCCACTCTGTAAGTGACTTTAGGTAAGCTTATTTCGAGATCAGGTCTGGTCTTATCGAGGGTCCAATCGAGAAAAGAACTCCAAAGGCAGCGCTCTATACAAGAAAAGGGCTTTCAAAAGGCACTTCTCAACTTGGAAATAACTACCGAAGAAAGGACCTCCAGAGAGGTTAGTTACTTTTGAGTCGGGTTACTAGCCTAGGGATAGGGAGATAAATGAAGGATCTGTAACTTCTCGAATAAAAGGGGAAAGCCTAGCCTTTAGGCACCCAAACTTACTAATAGAAAGAGTAGGGGTCAGCCGCTGTAATCTAATCCGCCAATCATGGAAGGGAGGCCCAAAAGACGTCGTCAGTTATTATTTAACATTTTTTTTTCAATAGACTTGGCAGCCCTAGACCACGGAAAGCTACTCGACCAATAAAAAGGGAGCCGAGCCGGTTCAGATTCCTAACCACTGGAATAACTGGAGGCGATGGCTTCGCTTTCTGAGCTCGGTTGGCTGCCCTTCCCTCTCGGACATCAAGGCCCGCTGGCTGAACATCCTATTAACTTGTTTTGAATCGATCTTTGGTGATTGGGAAAGAGCCCTAGCCTTCGGTTCCGATCTTTTTACTTTCTAAGGAGCCCCCAAAGAAGAGCTAGCTACAGGGGTCTCGGTTAGCTACTGACTGGTAGACAGAACAGACTGGCCTCCTCGATGACGACAGTTACCCGCGGAACTAATAGGAAGAGCAGCCGTACTTACTGACCGCAGATGAACTTTGCTCGACTGGAAAACCTTCTCTATATTCTTTGTATTGTATTTTGATCCTACTCTGGTGAGAAAATCAGTCCTTGAGTCCGCTAAAAGACTAGGGCTATGGTAACTAAACCGGTGTCGGCTACCGTTGACTGCTTTCATTTTCCCTAAAAGAAGCGCTGGACTGCACTCGATAATGCTTCTTTTATTGAAATACGAAGTACTTGCTCGTGACAACTAGACTTGCACACTCCTTACTTCTGCTAGAAGCTATGCTATAAAAAAAAGAGGGCAGGGAGCTTGTGACTAAGCCGCTAGGGAGACTAAGACTAAGCCGAATCCGGGGAAGGATCCGTAGACAGCACTGTGGATGGAGTACCGGTAACTTAACTCTTTAATGAATGCAGGAACAGAACAATTTGCAGTGGTGAAAGCCCCTACCTATGAAAGAAGCAAGGGGGACTGGTAATCCTACTCTCTGTCTTGCTACCTATGACTGCTTTGTCGACTCTGTTGACGGAGTACCGCTCACTGCACGGCTAAGGGAATTCTGTCTTGAGTTTTTCAATCTGACAGGCGAATTTTACCAAGAGCCTTTTGTGCTTTAGCATTGTACCCTTGGATTAGAGTCTTGGTGTGGATTTCCTGGGCGGAATGCCTAGGTAGGCGAGAGTACGGAACGGCATAACGTTAACTGCCGACCCCGGATCGACCTATAATCAGTCTTTTGTTTGCTGGCTTGACTCCAGAACTAGTAGAGGAAGGCTTCATTTCTTTTTTATCAAATATCATGACTGAGTACTGGACTCTAATAAAGGAAAGACTCTCAAAAAAGGAGAGTTCTACTATAGTAATAGTAATCCTATTTCTGATTTTTTTGTTTCTTTACTTATTCGTCAGTCTAGCGATCTACTTTATCTTCTTAATGAAGATCTTCAACTACAACAAAAGAATGGGTGTGCCCATGAATCTATCTTATGTTATGGGTGGGTTGCAGGAGTGAAGTTAACTATTGTATTTAAGCCTTCCAGAAGTGTTAATGTTAAAGAAGTAGAGCTTCCATCTGATCGAGAAATCGGGGATGATTAACAGGAGTTATGGCTGCGGCCGAAGCGAAGAAGCGAGGGGCAGCTGACCGAAAGGACAGCGGAACGAACAGCCCACTTGAGCAACTCGAACGAAAGAAAGAACAGAAAGATGAGAGAAGCGCATAACGATATCTTTTTCTTCCTCATTTTTTTTTTTGTTTTCGTATCATGGATCTTGGATCTTGGTTCGTGCTTTATGTCATAGGGTTAGCATTTCTAGATTCTAGTTCTAAAATAAAATGAAGGTAGGGTACAACAACCTTAACCGCACAAGCCGGGACTGGGCCTATCTCCATCTCCTCTTGAGATGGTGGAATGACTCATCCAACGCCAAAGAACGTTATGTTATGAAAAAAGGGTCAGAAAGGAGACTTTAGCAGATATGAGCTATTCCCCGAAAATGCTCTAAGTTGGGGTCAATAAGCCAGAAGTTGGGACCGGGTGGCGATTAGTCGGTTTCTAGTTCCAACGCTACGGAGCTCCTCCTTAATCGCTTTAAGTAGTTTCCTGTGATGTAGTTAAATAACTAGATTGAATAGTCGAGTTGAAATCGTTCAGTTGACAAAAAGTTGACTATGACAACAGTCGCGAGAGATAGGCTTTTAGGGCACTTCCTTAGAAAGAAGATCCCGGGAGAGAAGCATCGGTCCTACATACCCGAGAGAGAGAGGAATTTGACTCGCTCCCGTACAGGAACGGGATATTAGGGTAAACACAGGTGACTAGAACGACTTTCGCTTAACAGCAGCTAAATGAGAGGTCGGCGGCGAGTGCATGAGCTTCTAGACTAAAACTACTTTTTTTGGCATGGACCAGATCGTTGCTTGGTGGATTAGATAGGATAGAGCTTGAGCGAAGTCGACGATAGATAGGGGTCAGGCCAAAGCAGGTAAGAAAGACAGAAAACGAAAAAGTAGAACGAAAGAAAAGCAGGCGGATTCATAGGCGCTTTCAATTAGTTAGACTTTTACAAGAAAAGGTAGAAGTGAGCTTCCTCGTCAGTGATAAAAAGGATCTTAGCCAACGGTGACCGGCTTTCGTAAAAGCAACTTTGGGCGCTGGTTTCTCGATCCGAGATCTCACTTGAAGAAAGACAAACACTTCTCTTATATATTAGAATATGATAAATGAACGGCGGCAACTCTCGAGATAGCGAAACTAACTGCAAAAGGGGGCTACTTCCTAGAAAGATTCAATCCAGCCACAGGTTCCCCTACGGCTACCTTGTGACGTAAGAATCGGGTCAAATTCTAGTCAGGGACGCGGTAGTTGATTTAGCCCTACTCTCGGGTTTCGTGGTTCCATTGTGCTTCCCGAGGCCCGGAAGCTCAAGCATCTCGACATAGTAAAAAGGCTTTCCAATTCTTTTTGTTATCGAATGGTTAGTTCGTTGGTGATTCGGTCACCTGTTTGTTCCATCACAAGCCCGCTATCTTTTCTTCGCCCGCTACCGCACGGACCGGTTCCCCTCGAAAAGGGGCGCTTATATGCCGTAGGGATTTTTCCCTTACTTAAGAAAGCGGCAATCGACTTGATTTCCCACAGGCCATAAAGATAGAGAAAAGGCAATGTGTCAGGGGCCAAGCGTACCTCCCGTTCAGGAACCGTTCTTGTCTCAATGTTCATTGATTAGATCGGATCGGTCCCTTATCTCTCAATGGAATGTATATCCCCAATTAAAGGGATCGCCTCTAAGGCTTATACTATACACCTTTGTTCGCTCTAGCCGGTTACGGGGGAAGAAAGCGTGTTATCGACACGGAGGTTGTCCAGTCAACCAATGAAGGGAGGAAGGGCCTCGGGTTGGTTGGATAGTGTCAGCCATACTTCATTCGTTTTCGACCAGAGCGTTAACACAAAAAAAAATAAGAATCAATAAGGCCCGAGGCTAAACGCCTCGGGGCTTAGGCAGAGGTTCTTCTATAACCAGACCAAGAGGGTTTCCGGACTTACTGAAGACTAACTGAATAATAAGACCCCAACACCAACAACAACTTAAACTTACAGTTTTCGTGTTAAAGCTGGATACCCAAAGAGCAACAGATAAAACCAAAGCTTAAACTAAAGCAGCAACATCTCCTACCCTTGCTTCCGTCTTATCGTATACTGGATGTATAGAATCTTTCCTTCTGACTTTCACACTTATAAGATCTACTAAGACCCGCCCCTTTTGCCTAGTTAGATGTCCTACCCACAACCCGAGATCTATTACTACTAAAATAAAAGGTCGGAATTTAGAGAACTCATAGAAATGGATCCGCTTTGGATGCCTCCTTTATTTACGTCATTTTGTGGTACCCATTTCTTTCTTGTTCTGTTCGTGTAGAAAAGCGAGTCCCTTTTTCTGCATTCTGGTTTTATACGTTTTTATGGAAGGCAGTTTGTTCAATATGTTTGCTAGTTGCCTTCCATGGTGAGGCTCCTTTTTTTTCTTTTTACTTTGACAAACTCGTTTACCCTTGCGCGAATAAGATTAATGGAGACTCGCTTTTGATTAACTAGCTTGGAAAGCATCCGACCATGGGACGCCCGTCCAGATGAACTCTTATCGGAGCTTGCCCCAGCGCCAACCAACTGTGAATCAGCCGCTATTCTCTCTGGTTTTAGAAAGCGAGTGAAGTGCTTTGCTGCTTACTTTACTGGAAAGGAAGACTAGCGAAGGAGTTATGGGCTTTCTTGGCGTGAGATTCTGGTCTTATTCATTCCTCTCTTCCCGGTGCGGTCTAGCTTTATTCTAAGAGGAACGAAGTCTGATTCAACCCAGCAATCTTACTAAGAAAGGGGCCTCCAAGCCTGATAAGAATTATCTTTCCTCGGGCTTCTTACACGTCATTTCTCATGAGTTTTTCGAGTTTGGCCTTTCCTCTGCCCAGAAAGTCGCATAATTGTCCAAGGATTGGCGGGAATGGTGGAAATGGAGGGATATCGAACGTCGAATTGCCCGAAGAGAAGCTTTATGGGAGAAAGGAGGAAAAGGTCAGGCTAGTAGCTAAAGGCTTTACTCAAACATATGTGATAGATTACGAGGAAGCCTCTGCCCCAGTAGCCAAGATGAAGTCTGTTCGTCTCCAGCTCTTCTCTATTGCTGCGAATCGAGATTGGCCTCTGTTCCAATTAGATGTGAAAAATTCCTTCCTGAACGGGGACCCACAGGAATAAGTTTACATGAATCCTCCACCCGGTTGTTAAGGGGGAGGAGAACAAGGTTTGCAGACTTTGAAAGCTATCTAGGGGCGTGAGCAGTCTCCCAGGGCCCGGTCGAAAACCACGGCCCGAGTAGAACGAAAAGAAAAGATCGGAGTCGTTCACAGGAAAAGCGAAGACCGAAAATGCCTACTCCCCTGGTAGGGCTATTCAAAGCAATCCATCCCAGGCAAGGATAAAGACAGCTGAACAAGACCATGCGGATAAGAGAAGAGTTGTGTGATTAGATTTTCACTTGATCTGGAAGATCACCTAATAGACTGGCCTTACTTACTCTCCCCAGGAAGAGAAGGGAATCCAGGGGAAGTCGAAAGAGAACTTACAGGCTTTCCTCAAAGCTCACAGCGAGTCCTCCTTATTTAATATAATTCCCAAGCAGGCGGAGGTAAGGAAGGTCAACCTAAGCTTAGTCGAATTCTTCCCCTAGGTGAACTCTCTTTAGCTTTCGAGAAGACAGTGAAAGCAGAAGACTAAGTCACGACGTGGAAGCTTTCAATTCAAAGAGAAGATTCACTAGCAAAGGGGCGAAGCGAAAAGTCTTCTCTACTTCTTTTTTTTTTCTTTCTTGTTATACCGTCCGTTCGTGCCAAGGGGCGATAGCGGTCCAATAGCTGCGCTTACATTCAATGGCATCGCTTATTCCTCTAAGCATGCTACCAGTCCTAGCTACGGATACTGACTATAGAGAACGTCGAATCAGAATCTCTTTCACTCCCGGCTGAGTCAACAAGACTTATGACAACAGACGGAAGAGCCCATCTTTTCTCTAGCCTTTCGGCTTCCCCTCCTATTTTCATTTCATTACCTACCTCGATGTGTTCTTTTCTTCACTATTTAGGTAGACTTTTCAGAGAGTTCTTTTTCTAGGAGTTTGCAGATTGATTCCCTGAGTCTTCTTCATCGAAGACTCTTTCCAAACAAGGAAAAGTCTCATTGAATGAGAAATCCCTATTCCTAGGGGAAGTTCTGCTCGTTTCACTTCCGTGGTTGAGTGATAAAGAATCAGATTGGCTGCTTCCAGACATTCTAATGAAGTTCTATCATTCCCAAGGGTAGACCCTGGTTTTTGTTTAATCTACGCCCAATTCTTGGCGTGAGAGTAACTGCCCCTTTTTCCCAATCAGCCGGGAAGAATCTCATAGTCAAGGAGAAGAGGGAAGAACGAGGGCAAGCATAATAAGAAGCAGTCATTGAAGAAAAAAAGACAAAAAGGAGCTGATCCGATGGATGAAGCTAACGATCAACGGAAACTACCGGCTATGAAGCTAGATGGCATATAATTATAATAAGGTTATGCCAATCCAATATAGATGGCAGGTGAAAGAATACCTGTTGCCCTGGATGTTTGGTGGCCGATGCACAATCTTTCTTGAAGCCGTCGCGCTGATAAGAAGAAGAGTTCTGAGGGGCTTTAATGGCTTATTAGATTAGCCAAGAAACTTCTTTGGATGTCTTGAAGAAAGAGTACCAAGCAAGAAAGGCTAATGGTGTCCGAGGCTTCTTACCTCTCCCCCTAACCCTAGGGTTAGGGTAGGGCGGGGGGTAACTTGCCTTTCCTACCCCACTTAGACAAGGACACTTATCGAATGCGAAAAGGTATTCTTGAAAGGAAGGAAGCGTAAAGCAGAGCCCCTCGACTTGGCTCGTAACCATTAGAGTCGTTTGCGCTTTCTGGGGAAGACTTTTCGATCTTTCTAAAATCTAGGTAAGTCGAAGGGTATTCCACAAGGGTATTCTCTGGACAAGAGGAACCGAATAAAGAGTGACGGTTTGGGCTAGGTCCTTGCGATCCTGCCACCTCTTGGCAAAGTAGGCTGATGGGCGACGCCCCCTCTTTTCGCAATGGTGTGGGGCGTCAGAGGCTGTTGCCCCGTGACCAACTCGAAGGGGCTGAAGTTCGAGGCAGAGCTTTTTGGTTGTTAAGTTATAGCAGCACTGAGCAACATCCAACAACTCCAGTCCTTCTGGTTTGCACTAAAGTGCCTTAAGTAGCCCTCGAGGAGTCAGTTTCTTCTCTCCGGCTGAGCTTTCAAAGATATACCGACCATAGGTATCTTACCATCAGATACCGACAGTCGTCTTCTAACAAAACCGACCCCTAAATATCATCAATTTCACATAACATAAAAAAGCTCTTTTCATCATCAGAAACAACTGGATTTCCGACCTCTTGCATTGCATTACCATAACGAAAAGAAAAATGAATTATGAAAATAGAGATTGCTCTTGTGATTCGAAATGAACCTTTCTCGATGGAGGAAAGGAATAGCGATGGATTCCTATGGAGCATCCAGGAACAAGAAGATTCAATCGGACGACGAATTCTTACGTGGAAAAAGGAAATCAAAGATCCGCTTCCACGATTTCATCTATATCGAATCTTAATATCAGAATAGCTTATATAGTCGTCATGATTCAATTCATGAATTAGCCCACTAGAGTTCACTGCATTTTTTTATTTTTTATTTTTTTTAATATTTAATATAATAATATATAATATCATTCGTGTCTCTGTTACAACACGGCGAAACTCAATAATGATGAGAAAAAAGAAAGAATTTGGCTTTCTGGGGATTGTAGTTCAATCGGTCAGAGCACCGCCCTGTCAAGGCGGAAGCTGCGGGTTCGAGCCCCGTCAGTCCCGACCTAGGATCCAATGAATCGATCAATTCATTTCTCCATTTTCTGTGAAATCAAAGAGAGTCCAGTTGCCTCCGATGAAGTGCCTAGGAGAAGGTCTCGGACTCTCCAAGCAAGATAGGAACCGTCGAAGCCCCTTCATGGTACTAGTGGCATGCTTTACGGGCAATCTAAGGCAGCCTCTAATCTTTCTAATTTTTTTTTCCTCAAACCAAAAAGAAAGGCAACTATCAGATCTACAGACCGTGGAGCTGCAGTCAAGCTGCTCTTTGTTGCGACTTCTTCCTTTGCTCTATCTATAGACCCAGCCAGGATCAATGAATGACAGGACTATGGAACCATTCTACCTACTAGCTAATCCCAATCCGATGGCTTCACGAAGGGCGATATGCTAATACTGGGGTGGAAGATCTCGACGGAACGTGATCCAACCACAAAAAAGAGTATCCGATTTTTATTAAATATTAAAATCCTGAGTCGATGGATGGGAAGCATGGGCCAAGACAAGGGGAAGCTCCGTACCCACCAAAGCAAACGAAAACGCTTGCTCACAACCTTTTATGCCTTGGGGTGGTGCCCATTCTCTCTCTTAAGCCACGTCAGAGCTTGATCCGCTACCGATCAGGAAGTGCGTTCGGCACTCGTAATACTAGCGAGAAGCTTCCCTTGGGATTGTTTTCCCAGGCATCCTGCCCATAGATAGCGCGGACCAATCCTTCTTTCCACGCTCCCTTCTGGTTGGTTATTCTTTAGTAATGCATTTGTGCCTGACCCTTGCAATTCACTTTCAAAGGTATACTTCACCGCTGCTCCTGTTACCACCTAAATGACTACTCAAAACAACACACTTTCTTGGTCACGCTGATGGAGACTATTCGACGAATCCTAGCTTCCGGATCTTACGGAGAAAGAAAGGGCCAGGACAGAACAACAAGTGCGGAATCCCATCCTGCTGCAGGGATTGGAAATTGCGGAATATCAGGATGTCAGGCTCTTGCAAAGAAGGCAATTCATTCGTAGTAGGATATTGAAACCTCAAACCCTCTCTGTCAACAACATCGAAAAGATCTTGACGAAGGAGCTCGAGCTCTCTTCCATATTCAATTCTCGGAAGAAGATTCTCAGAAGCTGATTCTACGCATCAGACTAACTGGAGTTCATGCTTTCCTGCGTGAGACAAAGGAAGCAAATCATCTTACTCGGCGGGAAGGGAAATGTTGGACTTGTCCTCCCTCTCAAAAGAAGGTTAATTTCAGCTATAGAAAAAGAAAAATCACATTCTTCAATCGGCGAAGCCTCACATCCTGTTCCTGTTTCCTTAGACCAGGGAAGATTAGTTTCTTAATGAGAAAGAGGAATTGGGTGGAAAAGCTATTGATCCAGTTGAGACAGCTCATATATCGTACTTAACAACTCATTTGAATGCAGCTCATAATGCTAATTATAGCAACCGATCGATATCGTCTGATAAAAGGCCCATCTGGACCTGGAGCTTTCTAAATTCCTTTCCTAAAGCTTTTGAAGAGAAGAAAAAGCGAATCTGAGCCATGCGAGGGAGGGCAGTGAGCGCTATTTGATAAATGAGGTAATATATGTCAGACTTGTCTGCAGGCCTCATCTTCGACAAGAGAAGGAGTGCCTCTTTCTCATGTTCATTGACGGAAGTCTTTGGCTAACAATTCCTACTTCTCCCAACCCAACCCAAAAAGGACTACCAAGGATAAAGCCAGCTATTCGAACGCTTAACACATGCAATTCTAGTTATATCAATTCAGGAGTCCAGTCCAAGCGTAAGCTAGATTCGTTTATTGACCTGAAAGCAAAGTCAGGCCACCGGAGGAGATCAGGGACTGACTTGACTTGATTCAAAGAGTTGGGCGAAAGCAGCATCACCGGATTCTAACAAAGGAGCTGGATTCATGTCAATTGAGTCAAAAGTCGAAAGAAAGAAGTCTTCCCTGTCCTACTAAGGCAACCAGGTGTGACGGGCCAGTGTCCCAACTTTCATAAGGGAGAGGAAGTCAAGCAACGAGACCTCAGTCTATTCAAAGACAGAAGCTTAAGCCACTGGTCCATCCACTCCCTTGGGTCTAGCATTCCATCCTGAATAAATAGGAAGACAGACTGGCTTAAATACAGGGGCAAGATCGTTCACTCGTTGCGTAACGAGACTACTTAAAGTGAAGTCGGAACTCGGGTTGGAAGGCTGGCTGAGCGAATATTCAAGTTGACAGTGTAATGGTGAGTATCCAATCTCTCCAATAAGAAGGATATACGCGCTTCTTCCTCATACAAGAATGAACCTATCCTTGCCCAGCTCATCTCACGGGAGGACACTATTGAGCCTAGCACTTCAACATACTCTAAAAGAGGCATTTCATATCTATCTCTCGTGCTAACAGGAGCCAACTACGGTATCTCATCATACAATTGACATTGCCTTCACATCTAGTTTACGTAAATAAGTATCGACGAAAAGGTGCATTGATGCCACGGTCCTACTGAAGTTCTCTACAGGCTAGCGTACTACAGAGAAAGGAGGAAATAATGGAATCTCTCCAGAAATAAAAACTGAGGTGGAGAAACTGCTCAGCGTGCGTTAGAATGACTTTGTCTCAGTGGAAGAGGGCAGAGCGTTTACACGAATGAAAGACAGGATAGGCCCAAGCAAAGAGCAGGCTTCACGAATGGGGGGGGCGGAAGCAAAGGCTAAGGGCGAAGGTACCAACGCAGACACTAAAGAAGATAAGGCAATTTAGTCATTTCTTCTCCGAAACCACTTTGGGTATTTCATTCATGCGGGTAGAAGAGATTGAAATGATCTCAAAAGTCGCTCTCACCTCGACCCTTCTTCTAAATGCTGTTTTCCAACAATGTAAAGTACACCTAAGGGATATAACTCAAATGGCGAAGAGGGAGTTTTTTGAGTATTCCGGTCACCCTCCGCCAACCGGATTTTGGGTGCCACATGGATTCTGAACATTGTTGCAGATGCTCCAACAGATCTTTGGCATCAACCTCTTTTCTGTGAATCCCCCCTTTTCTTTATCCTTCTTTATGTTCTTGCAACCAAAAGATAGTGATGTTGTTAGAATGAAGCTATGTTGTTATCGAGCATTATGTTGTTTATGAGGCTTATCTGTTAACAGGCTAGCCTGCCCCACTTTAAGGTGAGCTTTTGGAGGATAGTTTTCATTTCTTTCACCGCCTTCCCCGGAATCAAGGTCTCACGATGAGCCAGAGCATGAAGCTCATTCCCAATCCCCAGTGTAGGCGGCTGGAGCGGCTCACTTACCACCAACAAATCAACTGTAAACTGATTCTGAGACTTCGGAATGGCAAAGATCAGAAAGGGGGCTTTTAGGCGTTAGGCATGAGAAAGGAAAAAGAAAGGGCATCGTTCTCGGCTGGCCGAACATTGGAGTCGGCGCTCTCCTCAACCGGATCAATTAAAACTTTTAAACTTCCAAAGCATTAACTCAAACGAGGAAAGTCCCCTCAACTTGATCACACAAGGCCAATCGAAAGGGCTTTCTTCGCTCGAAAGACGAAACTCAGCTAGCGCTTTCTTTCTATACGAGAAGAATCGTTCTCTATCTGATATTTGTTCTCGCTCGCGAAAGGCCTCGCTAGGACCGGGAACAGATCGAGACGGGAATGGTGAACCCATTAGGAATCGCTCATGACTGGATCGTGTACAACAACCTTAACCGCACACGCTTTTCTTTTTTTTGGCCTCCCACTTGACTTTAGTCCACCCGGCATAACCGCATTTCAACGAACTACATCGGAGTTGTTGTGAGTGAGAAACCACGAGATATCAGAAGATAAATGAAAGAATGGTGACGCATTAATAGATAGCATCGCGTCATTAACCGGTTTGATCGCAGGACGAGTTCTCCAGTGTGCATTTTATTATAGTACAAACCTATCGGACCGACACAGGTGAACGCGTACTCAGCGTCTATCTGGAGTGAATTGTTCTAACTTGATTACAGTAAATACGAGATTCTTGGTGGACCGGAAGATAGCAATCCGTCTCTCTTGCGTGCCGTATCTCTTTTCCAAAATCTATCTTTAGGGGGGATAAGACGTAGGTTAAGCCGGCAACTCCTCATAGTCGAAGTTCCCATCCCCTTTAGGTTTACGAGAGATTCGGGTACGGAAGAAGAAGAAAAAAAGGGAGTGGAGTCCCTTATCACCTGACAATACGGATCGAAAAGTCGGCCCCAAAAAAAAGAATCTAGAACTACCTTTACACTATAATCATTAAGTCAAGCCGGCATAACCGCCCTATACTAATAGGATAATTCAATTCGGATCAGCTCGGGCTCCACCGGAGAGGCGAAGAAGAAGGCAATAAGCGCTCAGATTGGACCAACCTTAAAGGTTCGCGTCATTATCCTCTCGGTCCCGACTAGAATCAGGCTTCTCTTGAAAAAAGGTAAGGAGTTATTCGATCTAATAAAATAAGGTTTTAACCCTAGCGCCTAAGTAACCCCCGTATGGTAGGAAGAAGAGAAAGGCGGAGGAAAAAAAAAAGCGATAAGCGAACCGGATTCTCGGGCGGTAGAAACCACCAATAATGTATATAGAAAAATGGGTACTACCTATATTAAAAAATATATACCTGAAAATCATTCTGTAATAACTATGTGACCATGAAGGGAGTAGTTGATTCGTTCCAATTCATTGGTTGGTTTAATCCGGTATAAATATCATAATATGACGGGATCGTCGTCTTGACAAAGATGAATAGAAAAAATTCTTGGTAACAAGAAGCATTTTTTTTTCCCGAACCGAAGTCTTTGACGAAAAGTTTTCTATTTCTAATGGATTGGTCTTTACTGCAAGAATATGAATGACTCGCTATTCACTCGCGAGGGTCATAATAAAATAATAAGATTATGTAGGAGAGATGGCCGAGTGGTTTAAGGCGTAGCATTGGAACTGCTATGTAGGCTTTTGTTTACCGAGGGTTCGAATCCCTCTCTTTCCGCCAGTGGAAGTTGCAGGCCTTTTTATTTTTTTAAGATGGTAAGGAGGAGGGAAACTTCATAACATACCGAGATTGATTCATTTCACCGGATTCCTAGGAAGTGACAATCTCAGTTGAACAAGTAGATCAAGGGAAGGTCAAAGTCAACCGCGGAATGACTCGCTGATACTTAGAGAGTTGCTCGCTCTCGTTCAAAGAGCAAAGAGAAGACAAGAAAGCGAATCCGCTCCGTCCGCTCTTTCTGAAAGTTCCCTCCGGGGGTCTGACCCTCCGCTACCTAATATTCCCGGCTAACCGAATTCATGTTTTAGTTTGGTAGGCCCCTCCGATTCAACTCGGCCCCTATCCCCACTATGATCCCTTTCTTCTCCTCGGTTCTCGAAACCTTTCTTTTCAACTAGCTTTTCGTTCTGCTTTGAAATTGCCTTTTTTTTTGTTGTCGGGTTTGTGCTCCATAAATTTGAACGTTTTCCCGGTATTTTTGATAGAAATTAGCAGAAAAGAAAAGGGCGGGGACGAAAGAAATAACCATAGCAGATGCATCGGATAGACGTCAGGAACTTTGTTTTACTGTCAGATTTGCATTCCCCACATCTCATTGGAACGAGGCTACTCTTTTCCATTTGAGATCCAAATCGGGGTAGAACAGAAAGGGCTATGGACCATACAAGACTAGCAAAAAGAGAATCAAAGAGCCCTACCGGAAGGAGCATTTCCGAACTCAATTACAGAAGGGGGAGAAAAAACGTCACTTCTACAATTCAAAACCATATCTCTTCTCCGGAGTCAGGGAAGAGTACCAAAACAGGTGTTTTCCACTCATATCATAAAAGACTCCTATTCAGCTACTTCAACCATTTCCAACAAACTCTCAACTTATTTCTTTTCTCTTCTTCTTTCAAGGTCTCGTCCCGCTGGAGCTGCTATTTAAATTACATCATATCGGTGTCAAGTCAAAGAAAAGAATCTTCCTTGGGCGCATTCTTCGATGCTCTCGAAAATCAAGAAAGGGAAGCCCCAAGAAAGAAGGTCACCCAAAACTCCTACTTTCAGTGTGGCCTTCGAAAAAGTTGATTGAAGTAGGGCGGTGTGCCAGCAGAAAGAGGGCTTGAAGCTCTCCTGTTGTCCCCTATGGTGAAAGGTAGTCCGAGTGGCCTACATATACATATAAAAGTAAGTAGGGCACCATGTCTGACTGGTCGTTGAACTATCAAAGAAAAGGTGGAATAAAGAAGGATTTGCCACAGTGTGCTTATTGCATATCGCGGCATTCTCCCTTGAGGCCTAGATCCTTTGTAGAGATTCTCGCCTAATATCTGGAAGGAATTGGAACTCACTCGAGAACGGCTCTATCAGACAACCTTCTAGGACCTTCCCAAAAAAGAGACTTTCGATGTCCCTCTTAAGAATCCATTTAATTTAAGCGATCTAAGTGAAAAAATATCACCCCTGCTTTCTCTACGCTTGACTTGAATTAGGAAATGAAAATCAATTAAGATGCGAGCAAGAACTATGGATCAACCTAGTTTTAAGAAGACTATGCTACCAACGAATGTGGCCCTACCCAGAAAGAGTAGAAAAAGGCTTCCCCGTGAGGAGGCGGACACTTATTCTTATCTAATCATGCGAGTTCTAGCAGTCCTAGGGAATTTCTTTGCTGTCTCGGACTTGGAATCTTCCTATTAGACGATCCTTCTTTTCGGACGCACTACCACGAGCGCTACCTTTTTAGCACTTCGCTTTCATGCACTACAGCTCTTGATGAGCCTGCGTGGTCTTAGTCAGGTAAAGTAAAGGCCGAGAAAGAATGTAAACGGAGAATCGCCTGATGCTGAATCCATATAGAATAAATGAGCACACTGGCCTCGAGAGAATAGCCTTGCTGCACTCTACGAAGATATGAGTCCAACGATCCACTAAGAACCATCGTCCCTTTCAAAAACCCTCCACACGTCCGCGATGCATATAAGACATTACTTCACTTATCACTTTGATAGATGAAGAAGCTTTCTCCGCCAAGGAAAAAGAAGTTCGATTCAAAAGCAGACTTTAGGCTAGCATGTACTGTCTCGTGCTTAGTCTGGCAACTCTATATCCTTTTCCTTAATGAAATTCTCGCTCAGGAGGTACATGAGGGCTTATTTGGATTGGAAGTGACTAATCAAAAGCATAGCATCTGTAACTAGTTAGAAAGAAGTCTATTAGAAAGTAGAATACCATCGGTGCAGTGAGAACCATCTTCTTCTTTTTCTTATAAAGAAAGAGGCCGGAGGAAAGCCAAAAGTGCCCTATACCAAAACGATCGAAAGAGAAAATATTAGGTGTAGGAAGGCTACCTGATCAGTGAAACGAAGGACCCAAGGAAGGTGGTCCTGAATCCTGAAAGCAGAGTTAGGAAGAAAAAAGTAAAATGATAAGATGCCAGTTTAAAAGGTCCGTTATTTCGTGCCCCATTTTTGGATCAGTGAAGAATGTATTAGAAATTCGGTGTCCAAGTGAAGTGAAACGACGCCATCAGAAGCACAACAATGATCTCTCGAGTCGGGATGATGGCTATTCATTGAGATAATCTGATGCAGACTGGCAGACTTAATGGAGCTAGCGGTAGTTAGTAAGATTTGGTATCTTTATTGGCTTTAGTAGGCGCAGGAATTACATGATCTACAGATACAGAGTTTCCTTCATCTGATGGCATTTCAACAATTGGCATTGCCTCATATTCAAGGAGTATGCGCGGGAGTAGACATATAGAAATCGACATTGAAAGTCAACGGGTACTCGTCAGGTAGTATTCCCAAACCTCGCATTGTAAGCTCAGATTGGGTTCAGGAAGCTAGGCAGGAGCCCGGTGCCATCTCCAAACTTCTCTCCATCCTCAGAAGGAAAGTCGAATCCCAGGAGCGACGGGTACATCTGAAATAGGTTATGATGAGAGAGGGGGTGAGCGATGGATAGCTTTCATTGAAGATACCGGTTCTTTATTCCTAGATGGCGAGAATCAGCCCTTTTCAGCGCTTTGGGTATAGCATATATGTTGGTGAGAGAATGGATTTTAGAATCAGAATTCTCTATTTCTAAGAATTCTCTATTTCTAAGTAAAGAAATCCAGCATTCGAACTAAAGAGATGCATGAATACATTTCTTTCTCGATGCGGATCACAGCCTGGTTTCGTAGCCAAGGGGGGCCGAATAGAAGTCTTCCTCCTCACGCTTTCTACTAGTCGGATAGGTAGCTTCTGCCTATAGGATAGGCCCGTCTTTGCGTTTAGGCTGGATACATTCCTTTCAAAGCAAAATCATTAATTTAAATTATAGAAAGCCCTTGGTATGACCTTATCTTCTCCTGGTGCAACCTCTCTCTTTTCTTCGGCATAGCGATCCCTATTCTCCATTGAGTGTTTCGTACTTCCCATTTGAACCCGCACTTGCGACTTCTTCAAAGTGATTGTATTCGGCGGCATAATTGTATTGATAACGACTTTCTCACTTAAAAGATTGGATTTTAGCCCAGAAGCTGCACGAGGAGATAACGGATTTTTGGATCCACGATTTTGCTTTCATTTAAGGATTTCTTGTCATCAAAAAGGCATGATTCTCTTTCTTGGTAATAGGTGGAAGTCAGCCGGGGAAGAAGGGCATTCGATAGCAGCTACTTTTGTGCTTCACATCTTTCCCGTTCGTATCTTAAGAATTTCATTGCCTTCCCCATTCTTTCACTAGTCTCAGTCCGAGTACAGAAAGGGTATCCATTTTATTTTAAGAGAGTATACAAGGGTAGACCTCTTTGGTAACGGTATCAAGTGATATATGATTTGATTGGATTTTCTTTTCGTGGAGAGATCTTTTCCTCACTTCATGCTTGAAGGGAAGGGTTAGGACCTGACCTGCTCTTTTAGAATCGCTTCTCCGTTCCAGGGCTCGCCTTCGCTTTGATTATTATGCTACCTAACTATAGCGGTGGAGCCAATACGGGATCCTTTCCATAGTCAGGTTCCCTAGGCGCTGCTTTCCTTGTTTTTACCTTCCTGGTTGTTTTTAGTTGGAATGTAAGTCCCTGGGATTTCTTCAGTCTTCCCTGCGGTTCACGTGGAAGTCTCAGTAGTTGCATTACCGTCGCTTCACGATCTAGTGGGAGAGCCCTTTCTTTACAGTTGGAATTTCCTTTTAGCCAATTGCAGCTCTAATCTAAGGCAAGCAAGAGGAGAGGTTCTAGGCCTCTAGCCAAGAGTACCTTTTAAGCGCAAGCAGCGGGCTATATATAAAAGCAAGTGGAGTTGCAGTGATAAGCTAACCTCATGGACCAGTTTGCAGCGATCTACTTTCAGTGCTTCTTGGAGGGAGTCATTTCCTTTTGAGTGCTAGTGAGTTTCTTCTTCTGGGTGAGTGGAAGTTGTAGTTTTTTTACCTTCTAGACGGTTTTCTGCGGTTCCCCTTTTCCGTCAGTTGGGGTTGGATTCCTTTTGAAGGTAGGAGTTCGTTACAGGCTCAGGTATTTTTTACAGCATATAAAGTTTTAAGGTAAGCGCTGTGCTAAGTTTATAAGTCCGTCTATGTCGATTCAATTGCAGTTATTCGCCTTTCTTGCGAGCCAGAAGTTGTAATTGCTTTCCTTTCATTCAACCTCTCCCTGTCATGAGCTATCCTAAGCCTTTCTTTCGTCCTGCCATTCTTTCTGCTAGCTATCTAGTGGGAGAAAGAAGCCCATACTGTTGGAGTGCTAGGCTGACGCCCTTTCCTTTCCCTAAATTTTCTTTGCCTGCTTCTCCCGTTTTCGTTCTTTTGCGCAGGGGTATGACGGGTTAGCCTCAGAAGGGCAACTTTTTGGATAAGGCGGCGGCCTTCTAACCCTCGGCCTATCTGGTCCCGTGCGGATCCCTTTAGTTTCTATGGTCTTACCTTCGCGCTCACTTGGCAGACTGTCTCCGTCAGAGATGGTTTCAGACTCGACCTGGAAGAGGGAGCATGAATTCAATCCATCCTGGGGTTATTCAAACTATTTCCTTTCTCACGAATTGGATTTGAACCCATATCAAGCTTCGGGAATCCAATGGAATCAGAATCCGCAGCTAGGGCCAACCTTATTGTATTCGCTTGGACGTACTGACTAGATCTGTCTGCTTTCCTTGTTCGGGAATCCGGGTTGGAACTTACCTTTCATCTAGCTTATCACATGTTAGGTCAATCCCTTCCACTGAGCACCAAACTCATTCCATCAAACGGGTGCTTCAACCTTTTTTGAATGAGTCGAGAAATTGCTTATGGAGAGAACGCCGGTTCCACTAGATCGGAAGTTGGTTTAGCTATAGATTGAAGCACCGTTCTATTGCCTCCTATTGGATCCTCGAGTGAATGAAGGAGTCTGAATCCGCCTGGCAGCGCAAAGCGGTTCCTAAGCGAATGATCAATAGGTATCTTTCTGCTTGCCCCACTTGGCTAGCTGCTTTGGCTAGTGATTCCGAAAGGTAGATCAGGTGTAAGTAAAGCTAATAAGCTCCTCATTTTGAGTAGTTGATTGTACTAGTCGATACGACTAGTGCAGAGAGTAGAAAAAGGAAGATGGCAGAGCTCAAGGAAAGAACTTGTTTGAGACGAAGAACATCAAGTCAATAGACAAATAAGGGCAATCAAAGAGAACGGATCCCATTGAACCTCCGTCTTTCTTGGCCTTGATCCCATGACTGAGACCACCCTTGACTGATGCCATTGGAAGGTTAGCTTCCTAGATTCCTATGTAATGTACGAAACGCCTGGGATTGCCTTCGACTAGGAATGAATTCATGGGGACAGATTTTCTTTGTTAGAGTAGGAATAAGGGCGAATAAGACCTATATATGAGCATGACCGAGAAAAAACCCAGACGAGAGAGGGTTGGCAAGGGCCAATTGCTCTGACTTCTCTTTTTAAGATATTTCGAGTTAGGTTTAGGCACTCCATCTGATTCGACGATCTGCTCCGTGCGTTCCATAATGCTTTCCCATTTGGTCTCCTCTATACTAGAGGCCTCAGGATTTCCACTAGCCATGACTTGATCTTTGAAAGAAACCGTGCTCTGATACCAAGTCAGGTCTTTTTCCTCAAGTCATCAAGCGTCGTGCCAAAGTCGTGTTGCGTAACGAGTCTATAAGCTGTCGGTCCGCCGCAGCAGAGTCATTTCCCTTTACACTTAGCTACTTGCAAGAGCACACACACAAGGCAACAAAAAATCTAAGCAAGCCGCAGAATTAGAAAGAGAGACCAAGCCCAGCGCTCTCTTCAAAGCGGTATGGTTCTAGCTACTGCTACTAAAGAAGTGCGAAAGTTTCTCCCTTTTCATTCTCCGCTGGGCCAGACAACGAGACTAAGATCAGGAAGAAAATGGGTAGGTAGAGTAACGTTCTTGAGGGCAAGCCTCCTTCGTCATCAAAATTGGAAGAATTCGATAGGAAACCTTTTCTTACCCTTTCTTTGTTACGGATCTTTTTGTTCAGGGTCAATAACTTGAAACTGCTCTTGGCATGCCTACTCGAATGTAGTCAACGTGTCTCGGAAGATACTGTGTAAGGAACTGAGAAGGCGACGGTTGGCATTTTCCCCTCTACTTTCATTTGAGGATCGATTCTCTATTCCCCAAAGGGAGCTCTTTCTGACCCTTACACCATAAATACCAGTTTCCGATCGGACAAGAGAAGCAATTCGAGTCACCTTCTTTGTTAGACCGACAGACCGCGTGAGACCCAGTTGCGAGCAATAGCGTCTTACACTTTCCCAAAGACCAATACACAAGCGATTCGCCATAGTCTAATCGATCACGGAGGACAGCCAATGACCGAGCTCACGGTGGGAGAAAATCTTCTAGTTGATCCTAAACAAAGGATATCTTTTCCCATCATACGTACCGAACGTACCGGAAGAAGAGCTTGTAATACAGGTCTTAAAGAGACAACATCGATTGTTATTGTTTCGCTTTCGTCAGTAGCGAATTTAGCGTATGGCCCGAAGGGCTTTAGCCGATGGTTGGACATTCACATTCAGTAAATTAAGGTAGTAGAGCTCCTCAGGACCTTAGACTTAGTTTTAAAAGTTGGGCATCGCTAGAAGTATCAAAATCTAGCAGCAAGCACAGAGCAGGTATAATTGCCATAATGGCCTTGTGTGGTGGCGATTGAGTTGCTCTCTAGGCTCTTGTCTGAGACATTGTTTTCTTACTCTTTAACTCGCATTTATGCTTTCATTCACACACCTTTTTTCTTTTTCCTGCCCTTTCTCCAACTGCTAGAGCTTGCCTTGCTTCTGTTCCGAGGCAGGAAGTGACGCGCATAGGATCTGCGCGCTCGGTGGTGCGTGCTAGGTGAGCAAACTGAACGAGCCTTGGCTTGTTCGTAGCCAGAAGGTATGTTGGTTGCAGCATGGCTTCCATAACCTTCCTCCTTTCATCATGTGGTTCCACGTTATTAGGGCTTCTATTAGTACCCGTGTGCTTGTCCGGAGCGTGGATTTCTTCCCGGAACTTTTCTTTATGTAAATAGATGATTAGATTATCGTATCAAGTGTGAAACCCTCCCTCCCCTATGGGATATGGGATTCAAAAATGAGACTTATCTAACTCTAACGCCAATAAGAAAGGATGGTGTAAGTGGGTAACAAACCACACCAAACAGGCCGTAGCAAGCAGAAAGGAACTAAACTAGGGGTGGCCAGGTGTGAAGAGAAAGAGAGCGTACAACAGACATAGTAGCCAACTCATAGAAAGAGCAGGGGCGCTAGCTTTGAAACAAGGTAAGAGGAGGAGGCTCCAACTCAATAATCATTGTTTTAGGATTTTAATTTAATTTAAAAGGTACAAACCACCGGATGTCGAAGAATTTTCGTAGTGTACCAGAGTATCCTGTTACAGAGGTCTACCGTCACGGATAGAGAAATGGAAGCTTCTATGAATAATAAGTCTTTCATATCCTCCAAGTGAGACGATCTAAAGCCTGCGGAAGATGCCTAACTTTCCATAGAAACCTAGGATGGTTAAGGTCCCCATTCCACCTGCTGATCAATGGGTGTCTGCTGTCCAGAAATCCAAGTCTGAAGTCTGAAAAGAAGGCTGCAGAAGCCGTAGGGGCACAGTTGATGATTCAATTCCTGAAAACCCGAAACTCAGACTAAGAGCTGATTCTAGGGATAGGGATTCGAGATCAGTCTTCTTTAGAAGACCGGTTATTCCAGCAAAAGCTGATAGGCAAAAAAGAGATTTCCTCTTTCCTACTCAATGTCTGTCAATGTAGGTATATAATGGGCTTAAAAGGCTTAAAGACGTACAGCAGTACCCAGATGCTAAGGTAAGGAAAAATCTTGCACAAACTATTCGTCATCAAGAGTCAGAGGGGAGGGCGTCTTATCTAGCTGCCTATTCTATTCCGAAACAGGGGATTCAATAGCTGCCCTGCCTCTTCGAGAACATCTGCTCGTGGGTATCTTAATCTCTGCTTGGCCTTAGGAAGTTTCCTTTGAATATGTCACTTCCGGGAAGAAGGGGATAGATTCTCTTGCAGCTTCTTCTAGGCTGCACCTGACACAAAAATTCTAAACCGTCTGTTTTGTTTTCAAGCTCCCTAGCTACTAGAACTAGAGGAAGGGCTCTTTCTGTTGATCACGGGATCTACTCATAGCCTACTTTCCTACCCTTGTTGTGATGAGACCTTATGCCGTGAAGTCAACATAGGATGAATGCCCCTGGGCTTAGGAGCTCGTTGCACTCTTCTTTTCTCTTTTCACGACTAAGCCAGAAAAAGAAAGAGGTGCTCTCCTAGACGTGGACCTTCAGATGGGAATAAACTCTCCCTTCTAGTCTAGAAATCTGGCTATCCCCATCAAGTTATAAGTAGCTTACTCGACGATCTCGATACCAAACGAAGGAAGTTATGGATTAATGGGGCTAGGTTCGCTTTCCGGAATTGTGACCTCTTATTCTTAACAAGATCGTAGAGCGACACAAGACAAAGTGACCCACATCGATGTATAGAGTCTCCACCCTTTCTTGCAAGAAAATTCATTCTACCTGAAGATGCAGAGTACCAAGGGCTAGACGGAAGGAAAGAGTAAGCCCATTTTCCCAAGTGGAGGAAACGTGACTCAAAAGAAAGAATCCCTATCTCCAAAAGAGGAGCAATACAAACCGCAGCTATTGAAAATAAGCGATCTTAGCCCTTGATGGTATGGCACGTTGTTGGAAGTTTTTTCGGAAGAGAAGTGGGCAAGGAACCATCCAGATGAATACTTTTTGAGTTCCCGGCTCCCGGCCTTAAAGAATGAATAACTGGCTCAAAGCGTAGTGGATTTTTTCCTCCTACCATTGCTAATGAATCCACTGGTATTGGACTGCTCTCAAAGGCGACGGGGGGATCCCTTTTTTCTTTTTTCGATCTCCGTAGAAGGGAAATGAGACTCATAAGCCTTTTTGTAAATCCACTCCCAAAAACTAGGAGGGGAGGCCAATTCATTTGGCTATTCTGTCACTTCAGAAAAGGCAGAAGGAATAGCAGCAGAGGAACTCGCTTCATCACTACATTCTATCCCATCTAGTGAATCTCTCCTTCCTTATGATTGGATTGTCGAAGGCAGCCCTTTTCAAGTCCTGGAAAAGGTTATGAAGAAAGGCTTTTGAGACACTACGAAGCAAGTTCAGTCAGCGCATAAATAGTCCGCTAGTGTAGTTGACTAGTAGTACCATTAGCCTTACCGTTCACTCGAAAGAACCGTCGGGAACAGCCCTAGACCTTACCTTGGTGACCATACCAGCCCCATCTTTCATAGCAATCCAAAAGGCTGAGAGATCTTTCTATGATAAAACACAGGACTCTCCTCTCCCTAGAGATTCTCAAGTGCAGTCTTCCACTCAAGGCAGGAACCACTACTTAGAGTCCTGGACCACTTCATTTAGGAAAGTACCTCTTAGTGGCATCTAGGGGCATCCCTGTCAACCTAGGAAACTCTCTTTCTAACCGAGAACACGCCTCCCTCCTCTCCTTCTGGTCACTCGTTCCTCTTGAGCTGCGAATCCGGGACTTTCAGTTCGAATCCATGGCAAGACAAAGGGGAGGATCCTTTTCTATTTGAATTTGACTGCCTGGCCAGTTCATTGCCTGCTTGGTTTCCTCAAACCACTTACCGGTAAAAAGAACATAGCCAAGCCAATTCGGCTATTTGTTGGCATTCCATTCCGAGTGAGAGTTCCTTTCCATCCGACACAGGAAAGCAAGTTCCTTTTCCATCTTAGTTACGGGAGGTCACGATCCAACACAGCTGCATTTCTCATTCCAGGAATGAAGACAAGGAACCATGGACTGAGAACTTCGTTCCTTGCTTCTCGATCAATGACTAGGCATCTTCTAGAATTGATTGATTGGGAAAGCTGGTTCAAAGCAAGGATTTCTGTAGGACGGCCATTCAATTAGTGGTTTCACTTTCAAGTAGTGGATCAACTCTTTCCTAAGAATCCGAAAAATCAGAAGCAGAGTAGGAAAGCCCTTTTTCTATGGTATGGAGAAGGAAGCGGAAACCACCATTCGAATAAAGGGCGGCGGATGGCAATAGATAAGTAAGGGTTGGCTAAGCACTAGCTACCTAGCTAGAAGGAAAGGGCAGCCCTTATCTCAATCTCATGCCTTCCTAAATTAAATAAAGGCATAACTAGAGTCATTCCTCTGCTAGTAGGAGCATATCTGAGTACAGAAATGATTGTGTAAGAGAATAGGTTGTTATTGGTCGGTCCTAAAGGTAAGAGTAGGTTGCTCCTCTGTTCCCTACTAATTCGAATTGCGTAAGAGCCTAGTTTTCTCTTCCCTCTGGGTGAGTCGCTTCTTTCTCCAGCAGCTATTGCTAAAGTCGGGTTTGGGTCTTCCCCTGGTGGACGTAGAGGCATCGATCGACAGGGTGCTAATCTAATAAGGGCTGGAATAAAAACCTCATCCTCCATTCCCTCCATGTCTTCAATATCAGTTACCACAAACTGTTCCATAATAAAGTCAGTATCCCTCATTGCACTCTGTACTGCTTCCTTCAGCTCACCAACTGTAGCATAGGGTGGAACCACTATAAGCTCACCAGGCTCCCTCGTCAACTCATATTTTAGCTCTCTTGAACTTGGCATCAATCGGCAAATGAATCTCATAAATTGATCATCTTCATCCTTAAAAGGTCACTCCTTCACTGCTTGCTGTCCAAAATTTCCCGAGTCGCCAACTCAACCAATTTTGATTCCGGGTAACCCAATACAATAGTAGTACATTTGTATACAAGTAGACGACATCACTGTAAACATCAGCCCCAGGCACTAGAGCAGGTACTGGAAGTGGCTCAGGAACTATTTCAGGTTCCGGTTCATTGATCAGAACACGATTACCAAGCTCATGAATCGTGTATTCCAAAACCCGAGTGGATGGGTTCACAGCACGACAGACAATGTGACTTCCAACGATTACATTGTTCATTGATTTCAGCACATAGTCCAGCAAACCCGTATCACCAATGTGCAGCCGAGCTGCGTCTCGCACTTCCTGCCGACTCATCCCGCCATGGCTAAACTTGTTTTCTTTCTTTTCTTTCAATGCATTAAGAATGATTTGTGCTGCATATTCGAATCTTCTTGCAGGCCATCCGCTATCCATATTAGCGATTGCAGTAGTGAAATTTCACCGATTTTTCTCCTTATCCTTATAATGAATGGGGATTCAAAGGTGCTGGATCGGTTCCTTAGAGTCAAAAATTTGCTTGCCGAACCATATAGTTTCCTATGAGTTGCGGGATAAAACCTTGCTCTTTCTTATTTTACTACATCACAGAAATTCTAGCCTAAAGAACCTAGCCTCAGACTCGTTCGCTTCCCCCATGAGAATGATGTCATCTGCTTACTGTCCGTGGTTGATTGCTTGAACATTTGGGGCTTTTTCACACTTGTTGATTGGCCTAGGCTTAGACCACAGATACTTGCTGATAGAATCTGTGATAAGAATGTGAACAAGTAGGGGGACAGTGGGCATCCTTACCTGAGTCCACGACTCACCTTTAAGAAATCTGACGGTCTGCCGTTGATGGGGCAATCCAAGGCCCTTTGATACATGCTTTGATCCGGAGAAAAAAATGAAATAAAATATGGCAGCGGAACTTTTTTATTATTTATTTATCTATACTGGCTCTAGTGCTAGTTGTGTTGTTTAATCAATGGAAGTAACATAGTGCGGTAGCTCAGCCATTTGCAGCGAAGGAAGGATTAGTTGCGTAAGAAAAGGTGAGCATTACAGCGGCTTCCCCCCCAAAAAAAGGGGTTTTCCGGTTGATTATGTCATTTCTCTCTCTCTGGTATGATGATTTTCTAGCCATATTTATAGAAGGCGAGTGCGAAACGGTAGGCGGCTAGTCACGCCACATTGGGTACTGCCAAGTACGCTTTTTGAATAAAAAATTCTCTTATTTTCCTGATATTACTGTAAACAAATTGATATTTGTTTTTGCCCATGGTTGAGGGCTGTGATCCCTAGGTGTCGTAGAAAGAGGAACTACCACTGACTCTGCCGTGGAATCAAAGACTGACTCACCACTTCGAATTGAGGATTTTTTTTAACTGAAAGGTGCTTCCTCAACCAGATAATTAGGATCTACCAATCGATTGGCTTGTCAGGAATGGGGATCAACCCAATATCCATTTACCGGATAGTCTTTCTTAGCAGCTAGTAATCTACGATGCTACACTTGAAGCTTTCAGAGAGTCCTACTGTCGGCTCATCTTCTATCTAAGACCTCCGGATGCCTGAAAGCTGCTGTTTTATCAGGTCTAGTTGCGGTTCGCTCTTTCACTTATTCGGTCAAGCAGCTTCACTCCTCTCCCTCTGGTCGAGCTGCTACGCTCCTTGGCAGTCAGTCTCCACCCCTGACCCCATTCCTTCTAGCTCAGGAACTTCTATTTTGAATCTGAGTTTCTACCTTTCCCCGTTCCCGTGTAAGCTATTCCATGCGATGTCTTTCACAAAGGTACAGGGATTTGATAATCGATAGAGCTGGTGAATCTTTTCTTCCCTCGTAGGAACTTGGTCTCTCTAATACATCAATCAATATGGTCGATAGATCAGGTAGAAGATCAGCTGCTACTCTCGCTGTCTTCGATCGGCTTCAAAGCTTCTTCACTTTTTGCGCTTAGCACTTCCACCGATGCCTGACTTTCGTCTATGTATGGGTTAGATTAGAGAAGCAATCCTCCTTCTATCCTATCAACTAAGCTCTTCTTCGTCTTTCCCCTGAGGAGGTCAAGAATTCGTCGATTCCACATCCCTTGATTCAACTATTGGAAGTGCTGTTATGATCGATTTGGCTTCTCCTCTTCATGAATAGCCTGGGCACTTATATTCTTAATAAGAGTATACAGGTCCGTCTTTGACCGGTTCGGGTTCGGGACTCGTTCTATGACCGTACTCCCCTCCCATGTTTGAGGAGTCTGAGAAAGCTCTTCGTCCGACGCGGATACGAGCTTCTTCGATTGGACTGTTACATAGTAAATGCGGCTCGGAACAGCTATGAGGCACTGAGCCCTTTAAACTTCGCTCTTTGAGCCGTTTTCTGCTCAAGTGGCTTGGTTGCTTTCTGGCTTGATGAAAGATAGGTTGAAGTCTTAGAGTTAGACCTAAAGGCTGCTCCTGCTGATGAAGAAAGAAGGCTTTCTCCTACTGCGCGGACCCGTCCCCGAATCCGAAATGGCTACGGCTACCTAAGCTTGAAGTCGAGTGTTGGGGCAAAGAGCCGAACTACTGATAAAACTTCGGGCAAGCGACTGAGGAATGAAAGATAATGTTCTCCGCCCTGAACAAAAAGATCTGAAAATAGAGTATGTGAAGATGTCTACTCTACTCCCTTCTTTCTATCGACATCCCTATCTGTCATAGAATTTCATTAAGCATATAGCTCGGGCTCTTTCGTTCCGAAACCGTAACCTTAGGAAGTGCGGGTTAACTTGAGCTAATGGCTGGCGCCTCTGAAGCCTCTGAGCTTCTAGCTAAAGACTATTCTCGGTACTCCATCAACTCAATGAATTGCGTAGAAAACGATCAGGTGCTCATCCGCCTCTCGGCTTCCTGATCTTCACTGGTCGGAGGCTAAGAGCTTTCTTTGACTCTGAGTCATATGGGATGGGTCCCTACTCTCACTATGACATAGTGGCCCAACGGTTCCTATGAAAGTCATAGCCGGACCTACTCTCCTCTCGCCGATGGTTTGAGAGTTGCGTTGGCGTGACGCTAATCTACTGATATTCGAGTGCTTGAGTTTCACTCATGTAGAGATAACGAAGGGAAAGGGCATTTGAGGGAGAGCCCAACCCAAGGGAAGGGGCAAAGAAAGGACCTGAGCACATTGACATCGAAGAAAAGGCCAATGAAAATAGGGAAAGTCCTATTCAAGCCGCTTTACCGACGAGGTTAAAGAGCGGTAGCCCCTCCTTCGAGCAAGCAAGCGGCACTAAAAGCAGGATGAAAGCAAGCAAGGAGTGTAAGCCACTTGCCCGATAGGGTAAGGAGCGGAGACCCTTCCTTCATTCATTAAGTTTAGGGAGTCAGGGATAACAGAGGAGCAAGCCCAAACAGAAGCAACAAGAAAAAACAAAGCAAGAAAGAAAACAGCTCTTTGTCTTACTGTGCCCGAGGAAGGGAAGAAAGAAGATGACAGACAAAGCACAACGGAGGAATGAACTTCAAGCATGGAGGGGGAAAGTAACGGCACTCAAAGCTGTCTTCCATCAACCAAGCATGAAACAGAAGCCATGGACTAAGATGACTGGACAGGAGCGATAAGCAGCTATCAGCCACTCGAACCAAGTTAGAGGTTTTTTTCATGAGAGTCTTTCTAACATTCTTCACCTGAACCCGGGAACAGCTTTGACTTAGATACTCTATTGTCAGATAGTTGAATGGCACCGGGAATGGATTAGGGAGCAAAGGAGATTAGGGAAAGTCGAAAGCCCTTTTTCCAACTGAGAGGGGCAGGAGAAGGATAGAAAGGTAGTTTCCTCCAGCAAGAGGGATGACTTCTTCCTTTCCGCAAATAACAAGCGCTTTTCTTCGCCACATCGCGTATAACGGGAATCGAACCCCCCTGCTGCTGGCGGGCGGATGGAGAATGTTCAACTTCGATCTTGTTAGGAGTAGGTTTTGGCTTTCCCCTTTTATGTTATTAGTAAAGCGCTAACGCCCTATCTATAGTAAGGGGCTTTTTCAATAAGGCTCGCGTAGGGGCGCTCACGTTTTTTTGGCTCTCTTCGCTTCACTAGCCTTGATTGGTGGATGGAAGTTCCGAGGATAGTCTGGTGGTATCGTATAGTTGATCACGGCTGCATTTAGGAGTAATAAGTTCCTCACACTTTTCATTTCATAATCATAAAAAAAAAGAAAAGTAGCCTAGGGCGGATCCCAGATATGCCAGTTGATTGATTCGACTCCATTTTAAAGATTGGGTGAGTGTTAAGTGTACCGGTGTAGCCTATGCGAAGCAAGCCTACATAGGGATCGAAAAGAATGCATTGTATTCTAAATGAGATGAAAAAAAGAGAAAAGGAACGAAGGGATGAATCGGCGAAGAATTAGGATGGGCTGCTGGTCGAGCTAGCTCTAATCGAACTGTGACATCACGTAAAGTAAGTGTCAAGCGAATATAAAAACTAAAAAAGAGCGCCGTGCTAGAGTGCAGGCGCTTCAGCAACGGGAAGGACATAGCTTTTGAATCAACGAAGCACTCTGTCAGCAGAGAAGTTTGATTTCATAAGAGAAGAAGGTCCAGTCCAAAGAAGGTTGGATTGGAAAGGAATACGCCCGGTTCCTGAGACAGGAAAGGGGTCTACGTTCTGGCATGAATGTCAGTTCAGTTCATGTTCATCCCAATCCCTCTTAAGGAAGAAGCCTTCTCAAGCGCCCTAAGATGAGGAAGAAGCTACTTTCAGACTGTGTGCCCTTTCCTTTTCTTTGCTAACCACGCTGAGGGCTCGAACCTCAGTTCTTCCTTATTGCCGTGGCCCTTTTACTTTATATAGTCCTATCAAGATCATTTGGCTGACGCCGAAAGCGTAACTATCTTACTAGAAGTGAGGACTGCCCTCCACCTCTTATTCATATTTCATATCAGGTTCCATCTTCTACTTCTCTTTCTCCCTAAACTAAAGGTCGATCCTTGTCCTTGGTACAGTGTTCCACCCGCTCTCTATCCTATGGGTCCCCCCCTTTTCTCGCGAAACTGCACTCTTTTACTTGGACTTGACTTTGAAGCCTGATTAAAAAAAGAGATCTTTGGGTAAGACTGCCGGGTCTTGAGCACCAGTACTATCACCAATATCTAATATCTAGATTCGTCTAAGATGACTCCCGCTTACCAAAAGACTTAACACTGGATCTGATATTCATCGAATAGAATGAGAAAAAGCTCTCTCCGGACCATGAGGCATTTCCCTCTTTAGAATTCTTTATAAGAAATGGGAATGAGAGATGGGATCAAGGTAATAGCTACCTTTCTCGCTCCTGGTATTCGGAGATAGGATAAACAAGACTGACTTGACTTCAAACTCTTTCAGTCAGTCCATCAGATTGACCTCGAGATTCGCCTTTTGCTTTCATTTGGTCAACGGACCGTACCGAAGTTAGTTGAAATACAGAATGCAGGCCTAACCCATTAGAGAGATTTCCCAAAAAGTAGAAGCATTCCAATTCTTTATTTAGATTTAGGAGTTTCTTAGGAGAAGAAAGAAGCTAAGACTCTTTTCTTAGAGGAGACAAAGGGCTAAGAAGTGGAGGGAAGAGCGTACTGAAACCGTAACCGTCATGGGTGAGCCTGCAAAGTCCATCAAAACTCCAGACCCTTCTGCTTTGAGGAAATTCTTACGCATAAGCGCACAGTTTTCTATTTAAAAAATAGAAAATAGAAGCGGATAAAAAAGGCTAAAGTCCCAAGAAAAGGTTGGTTCAATCGATAGCTCAAGCTCAACGAAGGCGGTATCTTACTTAGTAGCCGCAGAAAAGGACAAGGACTCGGCTCTTTCCATATCAGTTCGGATTTTCCTGTTTTATAAAGGCAAAACATAAGCGGCTACTGTCCCTATGGCATTAGAGTAGTCTATGGTACCAATCCCCTATAGAAACAAACGCTCACCTATACCTGGAGTGGCCGCATTTGGTACAGCCAGGGGTTAGAGATAGAGATCAAGCCTTGTCTTGTATTCGTATTTCCAAAAGTTTTCATCCATACGTTTATGTATATACTATTTTAGTAATAGATGGAAGCTGCAGCTGCTATGAGGACCAATCAGAAATCCCATCCCATCGTGTGTCTAGAAAACAGGAAATACCAACTGCCCTTGAAGCCGAACAGAAACACGGTGCTTTCACCTCTGTAACAGAGAATTGAATTTCGGTCTAGTTGCTATACGAAAAGATCTTTTTTTTACCATGCCTGTGCTGTGATACCTTCCACTGAGCCAACCATCCATCAATAATTTCGTATAGAAACACAAAAATGTCAACTCAATAGGAAAACCTCTTCTTTCAAGAAGCGTAAGTCTAAACTCATTTAGACTCCCTCTATTTCACTCTAAAAAAAGGCATTCATTCCGGGCAGAGAATTACCCTCGAATGAGTACTAGCCTATCTACCTACGAAAAAGCCCTTTATGTTAAAGTATCTATACCCATAGGTTTACCTCACATCGATAAATCCACTCATCAAAAGGGGTCAGATAAAGCCTTGAGATGAATAATGCTTCCAGTCCCAAGGATTCATTCAGTTAAGTCGATGAGCAAGTCGTCTAGACCAATAATCAATAGAGACGGAAACTCCCTTACGAAAGCCACTTGAAGGCGAAATGAACTTCTCGATCTAAAACAAGTCTTTGGGGACTTATTCTTCTCATACTTTATTTTGACCAATGGGTCAGTGCTGGTCGAAGAAAAGAAAACGAGACTTAGCTTATGCGGCACACATGCTCTGAAGCGTGCTTTTACGCTCCCTCTTCAAGGTGTGTTCAGTTAGAACGTTAAAAAGAAAGAGAGCGTTCAAGTTCAGGTGGTCGAATGCATTTTTCTGTACTGTAGCAGGAATGGCTTTCCTGGGCCCTACTTTGTTTATGTATGCGTACGTGTAAACGCATTTACTTTCTCTGACTCTGAGGGTAAATTGACTTCGGGAGCGGTAACGGATTTTCTCGATACTAAGTTTGCCGGAAAGCACTTCACGTATAAGAGCTTGGGTCCCCGTATCCTTTGTTTGCCTTTTTACCTTCGGTAGGAAACCATTATGGAAAGTGATCACACGAAAAGCAAAAAAGCGCTCTTCCTTCCGGCTTCTGGAAAGACTTGAGCCGATAGACGAACATTGGTCAATTTCAATTAAAGGTCGGCTACTAATTACAATTGTTGGATTGAAAGCATCTCTCTTTCCGATTTCGTTTTCGAAGGAGTTTTCTCGTATTCTGTACTCGTATTCTGTATTAGCTCCTTCCACGAATGAATAAGGTAAGGCTTCGATCTTTCGCTTTTGAGTTCGTCCGGAAGCTCTAGTATGAGCCGGTGATTCCAGTCCGTCTCGGATGGAACTCCCACCTAAAAGGTCCTTAGTCTCTTGTCGAACATCTCACCCAAGCGCTAGGTAATCCAATTTGGAGCATCGGTACTCGCCAGAGTTACAAGTCGTTAAGCGACGCGAAAGAGTTGATCCATCGGATTGGGATTAGCCAGTCTTTGAGCTAGCCCTAATTGAATCTACCAAATAGGCAAATAGGCTAAAGAAGGGAAGCACCAACCATTCATTTGTCGAATCGAAAGCTTCGCCTACGACGTAACGCGGTAAGCTCCATTTTGCTGGCGCTTGTTTAATTTAAAGTGGTACGGTATCCCCATACTTTTCTAACTAAGTCAATTGAAAATGACATCGGCTAGTGAGCAAACGAGCTTCCGAATTGGATCAAAGCCAAGAACCGAGGCGAGGTCGGGAGTGTGCGGATCAGACAGAGAAGAAAGATAAGGTGTTCACGATTTAGAAGAAGTAGCATATGCTCCGGCCGGCTCGCTTAGTCTTCATCGTCAATGGCTGCTAACGCCGCGACGAGGGCGCGACGGGTTGCCAAAGGAGAGTCCCAAGAGGCCTAGGAGAGAGGTGATGTATTTATCTTTACATGTACTGAACTTATTGGGTCCCCATTAAGAAAAGAAAGGCTTTGCCCAGCCTAAAGCGCTTTTCCTAACCAAGGTGATATTACCTTCTTCCACTACTGAGAAGTCTTCGAAATATTTCCTTCCATCGTTACCATGAGTACAGGCCCGGTCCTCATTCCGTAATTCTGGTTAAGAGACCCCTATCGCTAACTTCTCTGTCCTAATCTCCTGTGTCGAAGACATCGGAAAAAGCTTGCTTGTTTTCGTACTACTACAGGTCCTAGGGATGGGACTTTCAGGCCAAGTGCGGATTCGTCGAAATCGAAAGATTGCCTCTTATTTGCTAAGATTGGCGAATCAATCAGTCGTGGTTTCGGCTCATATCGGAAAGAATTAAAAAAGATAAAGTAGCGCATGGGCAAGGTAATACGATAACCGATTTCTTAGAGCATTTAGGCGACTCCTAAGACACCAAAAAAGGGTGAGAAAAACATGAGCCAATAGGCGAACCGAAGAAGCAGATTGACCTACTTTCAACGCATAGGCTCGCCCGCGAAAGGAAGACAATCGTTGCGTGCAATGCGTAACGCCTCTGAGCCAGAACTATAAGCATCATATAGAAGATCGTTGGCCAATTCCTTGCATCACGAACCTCTCGAACTAAAAGGAAAAGATCAACCGACCGAATCTTCGTTATTTATTCTCCACTTTACTTTCGACACGAATGCAATGAAAGCGGGTCAGCTGAGCTGCAAGTGAGATTTTGGTCCGAATTCCGGCTAACTCATGGGCAAAGTCGTCTTTTGCCGCCCCTCATGCAGCATATGAGCGGATCTTCACTAAAACCGGCTCTATTGGCGGATGGATAGCGCCCCTCACTCTGCTATGAGAACAAAGAAAGGCACACTATCTCCTTGCAGCTTTGCCCGTCGCCTATAGTAGGATGGATAGCAAAGCCGCTAAAGCGCCCTTCGCTTAGTATATTTGAGCCTCTACTGAATTCCGCTCGCCCCGGTCCGCGTTGACAAAGTCAACGACACAAGCAAGGAGTTGACAAAGGAGAACAGCCCCCTGTTGTTGATAGAGAGCTTACTGCCCCGCCCTTTATAGTATAGTCGCGACTGTTGTCATGGTCATGGAAAAAGACTTTCTTTTTTTTTTCAAAGAAGCATGCTTAACACAGCCTATAGCGTAAAGGCATTCGAGCTGCGTCTAAACTAAATTAAAGGTGAGGGCCTTTACTCTTTCTTCTGTAGATACGCTATCCCTTCCTTCCGGCTAGGGTATGGGGGAAGGGAAGTGAGATCTACCAATTTCTTTTTAATGAGTGGCCGCACTATGATCGTTCGGGAGACATGGTCCCACGCGCTACACAAAAGAATGAATTGTTATGCGGTCGGAAAACTCTTTCTGCAGGCAGCCTATCCAATCAGATCACGTATTTTTGAATATAATATGTCGTTCTGTCATATACATGTATTCGATTCGGTCTTCAATTTGGCCTGCTCGTGCCCGGAGAGAGAATGGGCACGACGCCCCCTCTTCCCGTTCTACTGTCCAAAACACGCCGGCCATTCTAAGTTCTGGGGTTGGGTCGGATAGGACCAGACCAAATCGGCTGGATCTGTGGAATCTGAACGGATCAGATCCAATCGGATCTGATCGTAGCTTCGAGTTCAGGTGCCGTACCGCGGCCGGACCGGAAAGGAAGGAAGGGGACAGCGAACCGCCTGCCAAGGTAGCTTGCTAACTCTCAGCCACTTGTTAGAAGGAAGTGCAGCTTGATTGTCGGGGGAGGGAAGGAAAAAAGAAGGTAGATTATTCGATTATATTTCCTCCTTTGGTGACGGATTGGAGAGAGGCGACCAACGGGAGGAATTCGTTTTTGTTTGTATCACCGAGACACCCGAAAGGCCGGCTATATGTACCTCGGGAGACCCGGCCCATTCAAATCAAAATAGAACGAGCACCTACGACTAAGGGGAATGGAATGTCGACCACAAGGTGAGATGATCTTATAATATAATACGAGGGCGAGTGACTGGTCAAGTCATGAAACTTAGTCATTTTGATCAACATGGCTGCAAGTGGACTGGGTTTATGTGTTTGAACTGACTACGACCAAAGTCGTGGCTGCTTCAACCAAAAAAGGGCGACCCCGAAAGAAGTACCTCACCTCACTTACTAAGAAGTAGTTGGAGCTGGGCTCCGGGAGAGTTTGCTTTTCTTTCTAAGAGCGGTCTGTCTGATCCTGATCAGACCGCTCCTGGTGTTCGAACTAGTCATTAATGGTCGGCTTCATTGGTACCCTTTCGGTATGCGTTGCGAACACTTTCATTTTTAGCGTCTCACCTTCTCTAGAGAAGCGAAACTCGAACGGATAGAGCACATGGTCCAACTACATAACTTTTTCTTTTTCATTACTTCCATGGTCGTGCCTCGTGGCACGGCAGCACCCGTACTATTGAAATGGTTTTTCAGTAGAGATGTTCCCATAGGTGCCCCTTCTTCCAATGGTACTATAATTCCTATTCCTATCTCTTTATTCCCTCTTTTGATCTATCTACATTCCAGGAAATTCATACGCTCCATGGACGGAGCAAAAAGTGGAGTCTTGGTCAGAGCAAGCCGCCCCATTCTATTACCAGACAAAATTCGGAGAAGCTCACCCGAAACTAGAGCTAGAAACGCCTTATTTCGTTTCGTTCCCGTTCTTCATTTCCTTCTTCTCGAATCCAAGGGGGACTTCTCATATTTAGAATCTTTCTGCGGTGTGCTCTGTTTACTATTCTTTCGTACTTTCTTCTCTTTACCACGCGATAGGTCAGCGAAGCGTGAGCGGGCGCGGAAAAGGAAACGCCAAACACTTCGGCCTAACGGGAATGAGCAACGACGAAATGACAAGATGAGGTGCTCCGGGCACCCCCATTTAAAAAGAAGGGTCGAAGGTTTTGGGCCTCTAGCTTTCCCCGTCCCCCCTTCGTCGGGCGGTGCTTGTGTGGGGGGGGTGCCACCAGAAATCGGGGTTGAAGCTCTCGCCTTACCAACGAGCCGACAGCTGATGGCTGTTGGTCACGACTACTACCAAAAAGCTCCAATGAAGATGAATATTTCACATGGAGGAGTGTGCATCTTTATGTTGGGTGTTCTTCTGTCGTGCGACCCGGCGGCTTATGTGCAACCTGTGGCCCACGCCTCCTATTTGTTCAGGGCGGGCGGCGTGAACTCTGATTCGATCCGGGTATTCAATCCCGCCGCTGAGATGCTCAGTTGACTCCTTAACCTTGATAGGAAGATGGCTTATTCAATAATTCGTGCATAAGGGTAAGGAACTTTGGATGAACTAATGCGAATGGGTGTAAGCTTCGCTGCTCGGAAACACCCAGTGCTGACCACACTGAGAGACACGAAAGCGCAGGTAACGCCAGTTGGCGAAGTGGCGTTAAGCATCCCTAGCGGTACGAAAAGAGAGGTCGTGATGATATCATCTATGTCCGTACCGCTCCTCGTGGAGTAGATCCCGCGTCCACCCAAGTCTTTGACCAGGGAACGGGAAAATTCCCACTACCGCTGGCAGGCCAGCCGGGCCGTGAGCGCGGTGGGAACGGACTTCCCAAAAAGCCAGCCCCGGGCCGGGGTCAGCATAGAATGAAGGGGATGGCTCTAACTAATGTTGTGTCGGCTTTGCCAACTTCTTGGGTTACGGGCGGATAAAGAGCGGACGTGGGGACTCGGGTCGGGGCGCAGCCTAACTAAGAGAGCCATTCCATTTTGGGCGAGACAGAATGGGCGGGCACGAGCGGTCTGGTGTCCGATGGTCAGACGACGACTACTTCATTTATTAGATTAGTCTTACCCGCCTATCCCGGAATGAAATGGAATAGAAGGAACGCGAAGCGCTATAGGATTGGTTTTTTTGGGGGGGGCTTGCTTCTTCACAAGCTACGCCCCGACCGGCAGCTGCTGGGTCTCCCCATCTCCTCTAAACTTCCCCCGGTCTTCGGCCCGAGCTGTATGAGGCAGAAACTCGTCTCACGTACGGTTCGGAGGCCGAGCCCCACCCCAGCAGTAATGGTGCGGCTTAGGTCAACTAACACAAAGAAGATACAGTTCACTCAACGATTGCCTTTGGGTTCCGAACTCCATATGGGGAAGGAACGTTGTTGTTTGCGAGGTCTCGATCATTTACATGGACCCACTTCTCATTCCATTTGTGGGAATTTGATGATCTATAAACCGTCCCTAACGAACGATCGGCTCATGTTTGAGCATGATGAATCACTTCGTGCCGACCTGTTGCTAATAAACTTTCCGGCCTCATATGAGAATGGAAAACTTGAGCATTTTCTGCATCGGTGGATGAAGAATCGCGAACATAATAATTTCTGGTTGACCATGTTCCCAGAAAAAAGATACTTTCGAGAAACGACGAGCACGACTGAAGTGGCTATACATACAAATCTATTTACGGATCTATATGCTTCGATTGGAACTGGAAGTTCCAGAACAGGCGGCTGGTATACCACCATAATGAAACTGCCTTTTCTTTTTTTTATTCGGATAGGATTTATGTTGGCTTCGTTAGGGGGCTCGCGTAGTTTGTTACGTCAGCTCAAAAAGGATAAGTTGCGTTGGTATCGAGAAAGTTCCGTGGAGTTCATAATTGCAAAAAAGGAGGTGAAGTAGTGGCTGCGGCGCGTCTAGGCACTTCAGAGCGGGCCGGCAGGCGGGCGAGACAGAATGGGTGGGCACTACTAACCAAGCCGTCTGTCACTATCTCTATCATAATATAAGCAAGCGTGAGGCTAGGATGAATTAGCTAACGAATTGACTAGGAGAATGATTCATCGAATAAGGTGAAACTTTTCCTATTGCCCACTCCGCTCTCTCTTTGACCACTACTTACTGATTAGTTTGGAATATTCTTGCTTCTTGCCAGTTAGCTCTCCAGGGAGCTAAGGCAGTTACTGATTCAATTCTTTCGTAAGGGCAGGCTCATGGCGATAGGTTCTTTCAGTAGAGTATCTATAATCTAGGTATCAGTAGACGGAATGAGTCTGGTAAAGCTCTTTTGGATTGGTCTGGGGAAGCTTTTTACTAGATAGGTATAAGATCTCAAATAATTAGCTTTGGGTCACGGCTAAACGTTGTAGGCCTAAGCGCAGTTGTTGCTCTTGGAGTCTGATCAGTAGGGGAGAAATTCACACCGGGAAATCTCTTTCTTAATCTTAATAAAGAAGCAAAATCCTAATCATACCCAGCCCCTGGCCTTAAAGAATCAATACCCGGAGAATGGTAAATGGCAAGAAAGAAAGGGTGTAAGCGGCGACGATCCGACTTTCATGTACGAGTCTCAATGGGCTATCAAGATTGAATTCCAGAAAGGTATTGCTTACAGAGCCAAAGAAGAATGAATTTCATTTTTGCCCTGAGACAACTCAATCAAACTAGTGGTATGCGACGTGACTTGGATTCGACTTCTTAACTCATCAACTAGAATGAGAAGTTGCAGTTCAAATGAATGCGGGGCTTTACCCAGTTTCACCGAGGGTTTAAGCGGTGATTAGGGACTTTCGGAACTCTAAGCCTTTTTACTATAAGGGAAATCCAGCCTTTGAAACTAACGAGAATCGAACTGTCATTGAAATCAGATCCAGCTCGAATGGAATCTTTGGACCGGCTAAGCGAAGTTTAAGGAATAACTGAAGCTATCGGCGGAAAAGGATATCTTGATGAAAGGGAAATGGCTATTCTGGATTCGACGTCTTGCTTCGACGTTTTGGAGGAAGGGCTGTTAGGGCAAGGGCTTCAGTTAAATTAGCTTTCCCGTTCGGCTAAGCCGGAAAGAGTTATCTCACTGGCTGAACGAAATAAGGAGCAAAAGCCGGATCTTCGAACTTAAGAGCAGAGAAAACCTACTTCCTTCAGTACGGGAAAGAGTTGCTCTTTCTGCTTTAGGTGCAGCCAGTGACGGGCAATAAGATTAGGAATGGGCCTAAGCGCAGGAAGGGAGCAGGGAGAAGCAGCGGGGAGAAAGAAATCTGAGGTAGAGGGGTAAGTTACCGACCGTCTCGATCCTCAAAGGAAATAGGCGCTACCATAGTCACAAAAGAGATTCCATATGCACCACCTATCCATCATCATCCCAGTTTTGTTACTCAAGATCACGATTGTCGGGGCACCCTTCTTTAAGACCCAGGAGCGGACCAAAAGCAACCTATCTTGCTGCTCCGAGTGCCTACCCCATAACTGATTTCTTTTTATTATGCTGATATTTTTTGGGAGAGACAAACCGCATTTTTGGAAGGATTTTCCCGGATTCCTACACGACTTGTTGAGGCAAATCTGTTTTTTATTGTGCCATTAGGTTTTAGGCTTTAGTATGTAATTTTTCGCAGAACTCGAAAAGGAGTGTAGCACTTTTATTAATAGTCGAATTGATCGCCTTTGAGAAGTGGGAAGAGTCTAGGTTGTGAACTCGCGAATCATCTTGCTTTATTTAATTTCCGAGTTCGGGACAAGGAGGGTCATTAGCCATAGGCGCCTTACCACGATCGTAGCCCTCCAGCGCGACGCATCTGTCCCGAGACAGTAGCTCTCCTAAACCTTTAATTGGCTTTCAAAGCAGTTAACAGAATTCCTCTCCGAAGCTGCGAACGGACCTCCGCTTGTCAGCTCTGCTGTAATCCTTCTACCCATCGCTTTCAGCTCACCTTGAAGACCCCTAGCCTCTCTACGGACTTAATCTACCCATCTTATCGGCTCACAACCTAGACGGTTGTCTTCTGTACGGGAGGAAGGCTGTCGCAGGGGAGGAACCATTTTGAAGGGGAGTTCCACTATCTGAGTTAGGCCGATATCATTAGATAGGTAGGCTGATCTCCGCTTCTATCCTCCCGGGATCAGAAGCAGGCGATGGCGCAAGTGGAGTGAAAAGCTTTGAGTGGAAGGAAGGTCCTTGTTCAGCTCCGCCTATTCATCTCTTCTTTCAAATAGTGAAAGCAAATTACCCTTTTCTAGTTCTCACTCTGTTGTGGGGACCCACCAAGACTGTCTTTCCCTGTCTTTCCTAGTCTATAGGTCCAATCTCATCTGCTAGCGCTTCTTCTGGTCGGGACACATTCATAGATTTCTCATAATTGTTCCTGGGCTTGCAAGTGACTTACTGCTTTTGGCCGTTCTTGCTGTCTTAAGTCGTCCTCTTTCTTTATAATTAATTTCTTTCGTGCCTGCCCGGAGGCTAAGGGGAGAACTGCATGTCCTACTAGTCGGATAGAAGCCTACCCACCTACCAGCCTACCTTGTTCATATCGAGCCGGACAGGAGAGACACTCTTTAAAGTTAATAGAAGCAATTCCTTTTAAGAAAATAGGCGCGTGATTCAAATAGGGGAGTTCCGAACCAGCAGCAAGCCCTTTCTCGCCCTTTCTAATGTCCTAGGCGAAGGCAATGCAGGCCCCGAGAGATCCCATTTTTTTTATCGCTCCACATAGCTCACGACCCGGCACGAAGAAAGATCTTAGATGGGCGGATGCTAATTTGGATCTATCAACGGAGCAATGGAATTCAAGTCGTAGCCGTGTCTGACCCCCGTGATCCTTCTTTCCTTCTTTTGAAGCTTGTTGCCCTTTAGTGATAGTGATAAAGAGCACACCTCTACCTCTAATCTATCCCGCTCACGGTTTTCTTCCTGCTCACCAGGAATGGTAGAGAGAGCTCCTTTCTTATTCCATTTCCGGTGATCACGAACTTGGAAAACGTCCTGCAATCAAACTAAAGAAGAATCCACTCATCTCGACGTTCTTAGGCGGGGACAGGATTCGAACCGGCTTGTGACACCACCCCAGTAAGAGATCAACGAAAAGCATCTTCCGACTAAAAGAAAGTAGTTGAAAACCGAGACCAAAGGAGTGTACTTTACTTAATTAAGGAAGTGTACTTAACGAGGGGCTGTTGAGTAAGGGGGAGGTCGGTATTAGAAGTCTTTTTTCTTTCACGGGCACAAATGAGTAATGGAAGATCCAACAGATATAAGAAACAGATAGAACAGGAAGAGTCGGTGGTGCTGCTAACTGAAGTACGTGTGCATCCCCCTCCGTTCAACCAACGACGTAAATCTCCTAATCCGGCATGTCCGGTCTATCTCTCTCATCGAGCTTACGCTTTCGAAGGAGAAATACAATAGGTTTCATGCGGAACGAGAACATTTTTCTTTGGTTACACTCCTTGAAATCCAATCTCCGGTAAAAGGCATAGACCAGATCATCTTTTGATTCTTTCATCTTTGCTTTGAGTTCTCATCCAGCTGTAAATCCTCTACTTGTTGGCCTTGGGAGAAAGAGACCACTTCGGGAACTCTTCACTCTTCGAGGAGGATAGCCACTCTCTTTACTTTAGAATCATCTTTTTACACGGCTCAGTGCAAAGCAAAGCTCTTTCGTCGAGATTGGCATTAGTGAGCACTTATCTCAGTATAAGATCGAAAAGAATGGAATGCATTGGTATTGCCTGGGGTGAACTGGTTGAAATGAAAGATAGCATCTTACCGAGCTCCTACCCCTAAGGGTAAGGGTGATCAATTATCCCAGAACCTGATTCCTATGTGTAAGGAGGAGCGGCTGGGACTCTATATAGAAATATCATAAGCAGTTCTTTCTTTTCCCGAAGCTGGCTAGTCTTCTATTCTTTGCGCTCTCCCCCTTCAAAGTTTCTCATTCTTTCTTCCCGCTTCGCTGGAATCTTGTTCTCTCCATAAGGAGGTTCTATAGTCACCCGATCTCTACACGATGCTGCGGAGCACCTCTTGTAGTCTTTGGCTGACCTGATTGGTGCTTTCGTAGCGGGGAATGCACTTCGACTCCCCCTATCCCAGACAGAATGAAGCTTTCACACCCTGGCCCACGGGGAACTCATTTGTAAGAGAAACTGCACCTTTCCCATGGTAGCTCGGGTCTAGTCAATTGCCTTACCTCTCGCCCTGTGATTGATTTTGGTGATTCTTGGGCTAAGGCTTTAGCTTTACTATTTACGCGTTATGAAGTTTCTTTTCTTTCGGTGAGTAGGCTCCTTGCTTCGTCAGTCAATCTTGTTTTCGAGGAGCGGGGGAAGCAGTTACTAGCAGTTCGGGAGGAGGCGGGTTTGGGGGAATAAGACTTTTTCCTTCTGAGATCGGGGATGGACAAATCGGATACGAACATTTGAATGTTGACTTGAGACTTCCGGTCCTTGATTTTGAAGATGAGAAGTTGTCTCGATCGAAAGAGACCTTTGACGCGAGAACGAGTCCATTGTCGCCTATAAGATAAGGGCAGCGGCCAAAGAATTCGTTACAGGGGATTCGCTCAAAGCAAAGAAGCTACGGATGACCCTTCACAGAAGAAGAAGAGCTAAAGCTAACACGGGCGGGAGACCCAGACTTTCATACTTCAATACCCTATGTCCCCACCAGTACTGAACACAAAGAAAATATTGATTTGAAGTTGAATGAATTTCTCGATATCTCATTCCAATCTCAGGGATTCGATTTGCGCCTAACTCGCACTGCTTTCAAGAACTAGCTTTCACACTCCTTCTCTATAGTTGATCCATAGCTTGAACAAGACAGCTGCACCAGGATAGTAAGTAAAGCGCATCCACAACTGCCGCAGAAAGAAGAGGAGCATCTATACTATCTTCCGCAACTTCCGAAAGAGCCACATCAAGAACAAAAGCGGGTACCGCATGTGCCGTAAGACAGGCAGGAATGGGATATATATTTGAAAGAACAATAGCAAGGAGAGGACCCATTCTTCCAGATGAAAGATGACTACCAATGAACCAGGCAGGGACTAATCAAAATAAGGATTCTATTCCATTAGCCGAGGAAAGAAGTAGCAAAAGTAGGATAGGAAGCTCTATTTGATCTAAGGGATGGCTAAAAGGCCAAATCCAGCTAAGAACAAAAAGAAGAGATCAAGGAGAGGGATATAGCTCTTTTTACGGGAGCTAGACGAGCACTCGCAAGAGAGCGACCGGCAGATCTAAAACTGCTCTAGTAAAGTAGAACGAAAGTAGTCTCTTATAGGCACACGAGAGAAAGCAATTCAGGGCATTTGAATCGACGATAGCGAGATACATAGCCCGTGAAGTCTCCCTTTGGACTAAGAAATCGGCACAGAGTAGAATCGAACTGATGTAATGGGCGGAACGCTCCCCTACCGATGCCTTAGGCCCAAAAAAGCTTTCTTTTTCCTCAGGGGAGACCAGGAGCCATTGATTGAATCCTTCGAGCTAGTCGGCGAAGGGACCAATGAGTATGATAGAATAGATAGGAATGCCAGAGCGTCAATGAAATTCATGTTTTCCGGTTCTCCATTTATGAATAGAAAAGGTCTTGAAGCCCAAAATCCAGTTTTTTTGGAAAGGAGTAAAGTCAGGCTTTCTTCAACATCTGTACTTGATCTAACCCTTTCTTTTGCTTGACTTTCGTTTTCAATAAGGCTACCCTATCGCGATAGACCACCTTACTCAAATAGGGGGCATCTCGGGCATTGAAAGCAAGGAGACTGGAAAGGGCTGAGGTAAGGGATCGTGAGCCATAAGCAGCAAGCACAGTATTCAAGTAAAGGCCTTACTAATATAATATAGAATATAAAATATAGAATCTAAAGGAGGAGGATTTGGATCAAGCTCATATTACTATCACATTACTATGTTAGGAGATAAAAGCCATTCAATCCCCGGGAGCTCTTTTTCCCTAAAGCGAACGGTCTACTCAAGCTCAAGAAAAGTAGAAGTTGTGCAGCAAGTCGGGACTTCAATTCCTATCGTATCAGTTCGAGACAGTCAATTGTATCCCCCTCGACGCGAGGCCATCCAAAAGAATGAAGACGAGCTCACCCTGCAAGAAAACGGATGCAACAAGCAACGATTGAGCAGGGCGAATCCCTTACCCGGAGTCAAAATGCGCTGCGATCTAGCCTCTCTTGGCGCACCTACCTAATAGATAGAGATAAAGCTGAGGTAAGTAGTTAACTGACTAGTGCTTCCAGTCCAACAAGTCTCCTATTTCCGAGTGAATTAGCAAGAGCACGACCCGCGACCTGTTATTCAGCGACATAAGACTTTTGTCGCCTAATCTTCCATTCCCCTCTACCTATGAGCTCCCAAGTAGGTCATTCCAGGAACAGCACGTCGTCGAAGCGGGAGTGGTGAAATAAAGAAGTCGGAGCTCACTCCTAAGGGTTGGTCGGCTGGCTTGTCATCCCGTGAATCGGGCTAGACGAGTGAATCTAGCCATAAACACTCTTTTGTTGCTTGCGTATCGTACCCGATCCCTCCTTCAATCATCTTTATTCCCCAGACCGCTTGAAAGAGTAGAAGTCGGCCAGTCCATAGTCATAGGGCAGCTAAGCTTTCAGGCAAGGAAGGTATAGGATGAGATAGAGAAAGTCTTTCCAGTCCTACAGCTTGAGCAGTAAGTAGTCTTTACTAATTTATACGCGTCAGCGATCAAAGGTCAGCATAGTTGGGCAAGCATGAGGAGATCCAGTTTAGTCCGAACAGTACTATTATCCCGAGTCAAGTAGTAGCCTCATGGAGGAAATGAATATTGAGTGGATGAGATAAGATGTTTCTTGAGGAGTAGGCTTAACCCTGCGGAGGAGAAAGACCAGTGAGGAGCACCTTTAGAACCGTTATATGCCCGGCAAGTCCCAGGAAAGCCTAAGTTGGGTAGGTCATTCCGGTATGGGACAAGCGAAGCGATCGGCCGGTTGGTGAGTCTGTCCATTTTGTGGAGTGAGGAAAGTCAGTTGATTCCGTTCCTGAGGTTCTTTCTTCGCAAGAGTCAATGCTAATAACGCAAGATTGGATACCTGAATGCCAGGCAAGCTCGTCAATCCCGATGCTAGCGAAGCGTCACTTCAACTAGTCCATTCTCGAGGCAAGCCGGTAAGCCACATGAGGCGGCGGCACTTCCATTCTCGGAGGGAGGTTCCGCATGAGTAGAGGCGCGCAGGCAAGCGAATAGGAAAGTAGTCTTTATCCGCGGCAAGCATATAAAGTACCGAACAGCCCGAGGAGTAGGCTTACCGATGCGGAACTCTATTCCTTTTGCACTTGAAGTAGAGAATCCGAAAGAGTGGGGTCAGTCAGATGAACATGCTTCTCTTCCCTGCTGTCCCGTGCGGGGGATTATCAAACATCCCTGGTTAGGCCCAGTAGGAAAAAGTTGGCGATGATTGAATGATCGGGAAAAGAGGCAGGTGGGGAGGTCTCAGCTAGCTGCTTGAGCCTCCTGGGGGAATGAAACCAATCAGTGGTGTGGATTCTACCCGGGGTTCAACTCAACTAGATGGGGATTCATATCTTGTTTTGAGGTTGATATCGCGGGGAGTCCTATTTCATGCCGGGGAAGACGAAGTTACATAAGTAGTTGATTCGAAGGCTAGAATCTCCTGTTTTGAAGCAGTTAACGTTAGGGCGCTCCCGCCCTTGTCCAGTAACCATTCTGAGGGGGGAGCAAGATAAGATCATCAACTCATAAGTCCTTTTATTGGAGCTTTACATTTAGAATTATAATTTAAATTTGAGTCAAAAAATTATAAATCTAATGGATTGCACACATTAAAAACCACTAGTTAAAAATTAAATTAGGATAACTTGATAAAATATAATTTTAAAAATCAAGCACTAGAATATATTTAATTCAGAAATTATAAGTCTAGTCCTGCAATAATCAAGTATAAAGTTGATTTTTTTAAATTCTAAAATCTTCTTATATAATATATAGATTTTATTTAAAGAACAAATTGGTTATTTTGCCATTTATATATTTTTTAAGATTCCCTATAAGTACAAAGGTAACCTTACTACTGTGGAATAATAATAAAAAAAGTTTTGTTGGACATTTTTTTACAGAAAAACAATGTAAACATTAATAGGATTTATTTTATTGGTGGTTTATATGAGTTATCATTGAACATTATACAATCAATGATTTATAGTTGACGACAACTCAATCCTAAAATTTAATTAAAATAAAATAAATCAGATATAAAAAGAATTTTAAACTACTGTAGATCTGGATGCAAGCTACTTTTCAACACCTTTATATGTTTGATCAAAACTTAAACCCATATTTTTTTTATCAAAACTTAAGCCCATCCACTTTAAAAACCTATGTTAAACTTTCTGGATTCGCAATCTAGTCCTCATATGAGAAACTATTCAAAACACCGGGACTACATTCCAATTCTGCATTTGTTTTTAAATGGTCCTTGGAGTTTTGATTCTGTATACTTTGGACCTTTTTTATATATAAAACTCATCATTTATACCCACAAAACACAATCATGTGGAAGAAAAAAACAGAATAATTTTGACGTCAGGAGTATTCTCGCTCTCTCACGACTCACTAGTATTGCCCACCTCTCTGTGAAATAGTTGGGAGCTAGTTGAGTTTATTTAGGGTATAGACCAGTGATTTGCCCGTGTGATGCGCTGGTTTTTTTATCTATGTAGGAAGTTAATAAATTTTATATGTGTTGTATTTTGTTATTTTAATATTTAATCAGTAAAATTATAGTTGTTGTCGCGACGACGATTTTTGACGCGCTTCGCGCCCCGCCATCACCCCTTAGATTTGGGGGAGACAACGACGCGCGGTGAAAATGGGGTTGTTTATAGCTGTAAAATTTACAACTATAATTATTAGGAGTCGCCACCTAGTATTACGGTCACTAGGAAACCTATTGGTCTGCGAGAGTCTTGGGTAAGGAGACTTGTTGTGCACGGGGAAGACGCATCACCCCCAGTGCACCCTACCTAAGGTAAGCTGCATTGTTGTTTGATTATTTTTCTAAGTTAAAATTTTTACACTGCATTTTCAAAAAACACATTTTTTTGTCTGCGGGTGTACTTTACAATGTAATTTTACACCGTAGTTACAAGTTTTTTTTTTACGGATGTACTTTAAAATGTAAATTTACACCGTAGAAAAAATCTTTTTTATCTACGAATGTACCTTACAATGTAAATTTACACCGTAGTAAAATTTCTTTTTATTCGTGGGTGTACTTTACAATGTAAATTTACACCCTAATAGATGAAACAAAAATATTTATAATTATTTTTAATATTTTGGCCAAATTCCAACGGATAATCATAAACCGGTTACGATATCCAATTTTCGTTTCAAAATATGAGAAAGATGCAACATAATTTTTACAAAAAATATGTATGGAAAAATCATGGAATTTGGCCGTATGCACAAAACCAAATACATTTTTTTGTATTTTTGAATTTTTTTGTAGTAATAATAGTAGTTAAAAAAAACTTTTTTTTTTGTCAATTTGTATTTTTTTTATTTTTTTGGGCTGGGCTGCCAGCCACATTGGGCTGACAGCCCAGCCTTAGTGGGCTGGAAGCCCAGAAAAGTATGGGCTGGGCTTCCAGCCATCGTGGGCTGGGAGCCCAAAGTATCTGGACCGGGCTTCCAGCCATCCTGGGCTGGAAGCCCAGAAAAGTCTGGGCTGGGCTTCCAGCCATCGTGGGCTGGGAGCCCAAAGTATCTGGACTGGGCTTCCAGCCATCGTGGGCTGGAAGCCTAGAAAAGTCTGGGCTGGGCTTCCACCATCATGGGGTGGAAGCCCAAAGTATCCGAGCTGGTCTCATGGGCTCATGGGCCGGGCCTAAAGCCCGGCCTGCCTCCTTCTGCCCTGGCCCGCAACAGCAGGACGTGAATCACGTCCCGCTGCATGCAGACCAGGGAAGAAGACGATGAATAGTAAAAAATACAAATGTGGCGAAAGGCGCACCTGTTGGTATGGTTGGGTAGCTGAGGTCGAGGTGGTTGTCCTGGTGGTTGTGGCGTCGTCAACGGTGGCCTGTGGTGGGCGGAGGAAGAGCTGGAAGTCACCGGTCTGCTACTGGTTTGAGCTCGCCGTTGCTGCTGGTACACTCATCGGAGCTGGAGAAAAAGCTGGACCTGATGGTGGTCACGGTGGGCTACAAGTGGTGGCTTTTAGGCTGCTGATGGGGAAAAGAGACGGTGGCTGTCTCACAGCGGTTCTTAGAGAGAGAAAGAGACGATCGGGGAGAGATAAGAGTTGCAACGGGGGGGCTGTTCTTGTTTTTTTCTCGTCACTTTTGTTCTATTTTCTTCCCTCTTTTTCTCTTCCACTCTCAGTGTTCTCCTAGTCTTACTCTCAGTTTTTTCACTCCTTTTCTGCTAAAAAAATCCTCCCTTTTCTTTCTCCCTCTCTTCTGCGTAACACCCCTCTCTATTTATAAGGAGGGTGTGTTGCAGAGGTGGCAGCCTCTGCAAATTTGTTGCAGAGGCTGCCTCTGTAAAATTGTTGCAGAGGTTGTAGCCTCTGCAAAATCGTTGCAGAGGCTGCCCCTGCAAAGAATTTGCAAAGAGGCTGTGGGTTGCCATGGTTGTATTATTTTTACAATTTGGTCCTTCAATATTTGATTGGTTCAATTGCACCCCTAATTAGTTTTAAACTTTTAATTTTATGCAATTGTATCCCCGTCAAAATTTCAACAGCAACCTTAAATGTACGCGCTTTTTTTTATTATTTTGGTCTCTGGTTTCCGATTACGCGATTTAAACCTCAATTGCGCGATTTAACCCTCAATTGACTGTTAAATTCTCAATTCGTTTAATTTGGCCCCAAATTTCGCATTATTGACTTAAAAATTCAAATCAGTCTTTGAAAATTCCATTCTCATCAATTGAGCCTAAATTAGATTCAAGAAATTGATTTCTCATTGGCTAAGCCCTTAATAAAATTAATTTGACCAATTTAAAGTATAATTAAGTCCTTGCACTTAATTAAATCCTTCAATTGGATCTTAAATTAATTCTCGATCATAATTAAAATTTGTCGACGATTAAATCGAATCAACCCATAAAAATATAATTATGTTGTTTAACTTAGTTTTTACACAGATTCATCCAATGATAAATTATTTTTGCCTTAAATCTGTATTTTCTCTATTTTTGGAACCAAAGAGATACGATTGGACTCGCGAAAACAACCAAAATTTCCACATTGATTTTTCTACCCACGCCGGCTCCTTTTATTTTATTTTTTTGTCATTTTATTTTATTTTGGGGAGTAACCCAAAAAATTGGGTTATGACAGTTGCCCCCCTCTTTACAATGCTTACGACTAAAGTTTTGGAAAAGACTTTAGATAGTAAGCGTTGTAAAGAAAAAGAAAGGTGGATGTACCAGACCAAGAAATAGTTGATCCATCCAAAAATGAGAATGAGGCCTAGAAAGCGCACTCAGAAGAAAATGGTAAGATAGGGCTAGAAAGTGCACTACCTGAGAAATGGGCCTAAGAAGGACACCCAAAAAGGATGGAAGATGGTGATGTTTGTGAATGACACAGGAAAATGGTCTCATTGTAATGGGTGACCTACCCAAGCGAAAAATAGTGAAGATGGTCTCATTGTAATGGGTGACCTACCTAGGGTGAAAATGATGAAGTTGGTCTCATTGTAATGGGTGACCTACCCAAGTGAAAAATGGTAGAGATGGTCTCATTGTAATGGGTGACCTACCCAGGAAAATGGTCTTACTTTCATGGGATGGAAGATAGGGCTAGAAAGCACAGTATCTTAAATCGTGATCGAGGGTTGGAAAACGCACTCGAAGATGAGGAAATAGGGCTGGAAAGCGCACTATTTAATTGATGGTCGAGGGTTGAAAAACGCACTCGAAGATGAGGGAAAAAATAGGGCTGGAAAGCGCACTATTTTTGTGATGGTCGCTAGAAAGCTCACCTAGTTCTGGAAAAGATAGGACTTAAATGTGCACTATCTGAGTTGGTTGATGGCTAGAAAAGCGCACTCGAATAAGGAAAGAGATAGGGTTGAAAAACGCTCTATCTGCTGAAATGAAAGGCTCAAGCGCACTCAGGGAAGTGCAGGTGATGAGGGCTCAAAGGCGCACACAAAAATGATGAAGGTTTGTAAATTACAATCCCTCCAAAACAATTCTTAGATTCCTAGGGAGATGCGATGCATGATGACACCCAAAATCAAGAAAAGACATAAAGCTGAAAAGCATGCTCAAGGAAATGCAATAGGTGAGAGCTTGAAAGCGTACACAAAATGATGAAGGTTCGTAAATTACGGTCCCTCCAAAACATTTCCTATATTCTTGATGGGGGTGCAATGCATGATGATGCATGTATACTTACCTGAGAAATATAGGTCCCTCTTTCTTCTTCCTGGTCTTCTTTTCCTGGGGTTTAGATCTCCGACTTTGACGGCTTGTCGCTTCTACTTACTCGAGCAACAACTTAAGATTTTGACCATCGGAGATGATAGATTTTCCATATCAACATGCCCCCCTGAGTTTGATCCAGATTCTTTGAAAATGAATTATGGAGCCAGCTTCATGATTTTGACCACTGGAGATAATAGATCTTTCATATCAACATGCCCCCCTTAGTTTGATTCAGATTCTTGCGAAAAGGAATGATGGAGCCAACTTTAATTGCATTTTAGATCGCCCTTAGTCAGGTCATGCCCCAAAAGTGTTTCAGAATTCAAGTGTTTGCAGGAAGGGTTATTTGCAAAGATTGTGTTTTCATGTGGGATTTTTGGAATTTCAAAGTCATTCTAAACACAAAAACCATTTTGATTGCCCCAGTCAAGTCATGTCACATCAGTGTTTTAGGCTTCAAGTGTTTGCAGGAAAGGGATGGTTATTTGCAAAAATATTTTCATGTAAAACTTTTGGAATTTCAAAGTCATTCCAAGCACAAAAACCATTTTGATCTTTGTTTAACAAGCTTGTTCTCGAAAGAATTCAAGTGATCTCATTGTCAGGTTTTATGTTGACTTAGACAAGAATGCGACATGATATTTGCAAGTCTCGTATGTCAGGAAGGTTTCGATCAGGTCGTGTGAAACATTTGTAAGGATTGTTTCAAATGGAAAAGCATTGCTTATCGATCCAGATCACTCGTATTTGATCAGAAAGGGTTTTATTAGGCTTGTAACGTAGGCTTAGGTTACTGGCTACGAAAAAAAGATATTTGTAGGCTTCAAAAGTGTTTAAGGGTTTTTTAGACTAAGGATCACTTAGTGCTTACTCTTAGAACTTCATTTAGCCCTCATGATTGATTTTCATAGAAACCTAACATGTCCCCCAGTGTTTGTTTGGGCTTTCATCTTGACATGCCCTCAGTATTTGTTTGTTTTTTTTTTTGTTGGTATTTGGCACTAACATTGTGCTGACTTGACATGCCCCCCGAGTATTTTGTTTGGGCTTTTTCATTGGTTTTTGGCACTAACATTATGTTGATTTGACATGCCCCCAAGTATTTTGTTTGGTCTTACTATGTTGGGTTTTTAGTACTACCAAAATGTTGAATTAATTTGCTATAGTGTACTACAACCCTTTTTATGTTTATGCCCCCCAACTTTGTTCGGGCGTTACTTGTCATTGAGGACTGTTTTGTAGAGAGATTTTTTTTTGGCACTTGCCCCCCAGTGTAGGGTGTGATCCTTGTCAGGGTTAATTATAACAAAAAATAAAAATAAAAATAAAAATAAAAATAAATTATTAGGCTCAAATAGGGACTTCAAGGGATATTTGAGACTTTGTGATGGCATATCGAAGATGGCCTTTCCTCATTTCAAAAACATGCAATCTGAATCAATAAGCTTTGCTTTTCCATGTGAAACAAATTTGTGGTATGAGATCATTTTTCAATAAAATCCTTTGAATTCTCAGAACACATTTGTTAAACAAAAATTAAACTGGCATTTCTTTTTGTACTAGACTTTGATTTGCCAAAAATCTTAATGAAAATGTAAGATTATGCAGAAGAATTGAGAAGAATACACCAAGAATTCATGGCCAAGCTTCAATTTCATTAGATGTCATAAGTGATATATTAAGCATAATATTTCTTTACAACATCAGAGTTTACAGGTCTAGGCAGATTTTCTCCATCCATATTAGTTAGAATTAAGGCCCCTCCTGAAAAAGCCTTATTCACTACATATGGTCCCTCATAGTTTGGCGCCCATTTACTCTGGTCTTCTGCTATTGATACCTTTTTCAACACCAAATCTCCTTCTTTGAACACCCTTGGCTTGACCCCCTTGTTGTAAGCTTTGGCTATCCTGCTCTGGTATAACTGGTGATGGCAAACAGCTGCTAGTCTTTTTTCATCGACTAAGTTTAACTGTTCAAACCTCTCCCTTGCCCATTCTGATTCATCTAACTCTGCTTCTTTCAAGATCCTTAGTGATGGAATCTCCATTTCTAAAGGCGTGACTGCCTCCATTCCGTATACTAACGCATATGGGGTTGCCCCTACAGAAGTTCGAACAGTAGTGCGATATGCGTGCAAAGCGCATGGGAGCTTTTCATGCCAATCTTTGTAAGTGACGACCATCTTTTGGATGATTTTCTTAAGATTCTTATTAGCTGCTTCAACGGCTCCGTTCATCTTTGGTCTATAAGGAGAGGAGTTGAGATGCTTAATCTTCCATTTGGTGCAAAGTTCAGCAATCAATTTTCCATTAAAGTTCTGAGCATTATCAGTCACTATCCTTGCAGGTAAACCATAGCGATAGATCAAGTCCCTTTCAATGAACTTTTTGACAACCTTTTGCGTTACATGGGCGTAGGAATTAGCTTCCACCCATTTGGTAAAGTAATCAATTGCCACTAGAATGAATCTATGTTCATTACTTGCTTTCGGGTTAATTGGTCCTATGACATCCAATCCCCACATGTCAAATGGCCACGATGAGGTCATGTTAAATAGAGGTTTTGGAGGTGCATTTATTTTATCACCATAAACTTGACACTTATGACATTTTCTAACATATGTCACACAGTTTTTTTCCATAGTCAGCCAAAAATACCCAGATCTTTGCATTTGTCTTGCCATTGTATGACCATTGGCATGGGTGGCACAAATTCCTTCGTGAACTTCTTTCAAAGCCTGCCCAATTTCTTTCTCATTTAGACATCTGAGTAAGGTCCCGTCGAACGACCTCTTGTATAGGATTTCACCATCCAAGTAGAAATTTGCGGCCATCCTCCTTAAGGTTTTTTATCTGTCTTGGAAGCTTCTTGGGGGTATTCTTGGTATTGGATGAATCTTTTGATATCACTATACCAGGGTTCTTCATCTGGTGACTCTTCGAGCGCACAACAGTGGGCCTGATGATTTCGAATTTTGATGTCAATTGGGTGGATCTTTTCTCTAACAACAATTTATACCATTGAAGCCAATGTTGCCAAAGCATCAGCGAACTGATTTTTATCCCTACTCATATGAGTGAATTTGACCTCTTCGAACTCACTGGCTAACTTTACAAGGTAGTTTTGGTAAAATTTGAACTTTTCATCTTTAGTTTGCCATTCACCTTTTACTTGGCAAATGATCAACATGGAATCCCCAAAGACTTCAAGCTTTTTAACTCTGAGTTCTAAAGCAGCCTCTAAACCAATGATACATGCTTCATATTCGGCCGTGTTATTAGTGCACTCAAACTGTAATCTTACTAAAAAAGGATATTGCTTCCCATCAGGGGAAATTATTACTGCTCCAATTCCATTTCCCGATACATTTACTGCCCCATCGAAATAAAGCGTCCACCACTCACTTGCCCCACTATCATCCTTGATTGCGAACACGTCTTCATCAGGGAGATCAAAATTTAGGGGCTCATAATCTTCCATGGCATGATCTGTAAGATGGTCGGCAATTATACTGCCTTTTACAGCTTTCCTTGTCATAAAAACAATATCGTATTCTGCTAACAACACTTGCCACCTTGCTATCCTGCTCGATAGATAGGGCTTCTCACATATGTATTTAAGTGGATCTAGCTTAGAAATTAGCCATGTGGTGTAGTATAACATATACTGCCTGAGTCTTTTCGTACTCCAAACCAAAGCACAACATAACTTTTCAATCATGGTGTACCTAGATTCACAATCGTTAAACTTCTTACTCAAGTAGTATATAGCTTGCTCCTTTCTTCCAGATTCATCATGTTGTCCCAACACACAACCCATGGCCGTGTCTGTGACCGTTAAATACAAGATCAATGGTTTTCCTGGTACTGGAGGTACTAATAATGGAGGGTTTTGTAAATACCTCTTTATCTTGTTGAATGCCTCCTGACAATTATCATCCCATACTCCAGGGTTTTTCTTTCTGAGTAAGCGAAAAATCGGTTCGCACGTTACTGTTAGCTGGGATATGAAACGGGCTATGTAATTCAAACTCCCAAGAAAACTCCTTACTTCCTTTTCAGTTTTAGGTGCTGGCATTTCCTGTATGGCCTTGGCTTTATCCGGATCAACTTCTATTCCTCGGCTGCTCACAATAAAACCTAGCAATTTTCCCGTCTTTACTCCAAATGAGCATTTGGCAGGGTTCAATTTTAAATGGTATTTTCGTAGTCTCTCGAATAGTTTCCTCAATATCTGCACATGGTCTTCGTTGATCTTGGATTTAGCTAATATGTCGTCCACATAGACCTCAATTTCTTGGTGCATCATATCATGGAACAAAGCCACCATTGCCCGCTGATATGTGGCCCCTGCATTCTTCAAACCGAATGGCATCACTTTATAACAGAAGGTCCCCCAAGGTGTGACGAAGGTGGTTTTTTCTTTGTCTTCTTCTGCCATTCTAATTTGGTTATAACCAGAAAACCCATCCATGAATGAATACGTGGCTTTTTTAGCAGCATTGTCCACCAAGATATCTATGTGAGGTAGTGGAAAATCATCCTTCGGACTTGCTTTGTTCAAATCTCTGTAATCCACACACACCCGAATCTTTCCTTCTTTCTTGGGGACCACCACCATATTGGCTACCCACTGGGGATAGTGAACGACCTCTAAGAACCCTGCGCCCCATTGCTTTTGTATCTCTGCTTTAACTTTTAGGAGCATATCTGGCCGCATTCTTCTGTTTTTTTGTTTTACTGGCACACTTCCTCCCATTAAAGGGATTTTATGCACGACTATATCAGTATCTAAACCTGGCATTTCGGCATAAGTCCAGGCAAAAATATCTGCATATTCATGCAAAAGAGAGACTAATTTTCCTCTTTCTTCGGTCGTAATAAGGGTACCGATTTTCAACTCCTTTTTCTCTTGCTCGATTCCTAAATTGATGATCTCAAGCTCCTCACTAAAAGGTTTCCAAGTTTTTTCAGATTTTCCCACCAATTTAGCAAATTCTTTTATATCTTCCTCTGCCCATCCTTCGTCATCAAGAACAGTGATATTATTGAAATTTGGCCAATTATTCTTAGTGTGATAGTTTTGTGAGTGGTTGGAACTTTCAATACTCCTGAAAGTGTAAGGTGTGTTCGTGTAAGAGTGTGTATTTGCGAATGCCATGTCATAGATAAAATGCATGATCTTATATACAAAGTGCTCATATGACAAAGCAGAATCTTGCGGCATCGTGAGCTAGATTACCGTCAAGGTTGAAAAAGATTTAAAACATGGACATGATAAGACAAAAGTAATTACTTTTTAAACACAATAGGAGCAGGCTCCATCTTCCAGTTTTGGTGCATTTTCCCTCCAGCTAATTTTTGCACAAAAGTTCTTGCAGGAGGCTCATCAGCATCATGGATAGATATCTGCGGAAAATCTACCTTTTCTCCTTGGCATTCAAGAGTGCTAATGTGCAGTTCAGTTATGCCTGATTTGACCTCCTCAACTGAACTGTGAAAAGATACTTGGAGCGGTGGGAGGACAATCCCTTCTTCTTTTGACTCTCTTCCTTCAATTTTTGCCATCCTTGCTTCTTTCCTAGTTTGGGCTACCCGCTTGTAATCCTCTTTTTTTAGCTTATATCCCAGTCCAAACCTCTGATCCGCACATTTCAATTTTATTATATTGATTCGCTCTGGCATTCTGCTTATGGGATCATACTGAAAGGGAATCCTGTTTCTTAAGAAGCACTTGCAGCCATCTTCGCTGCTTCCGGGATTCTAGGTTTCTTTACTATTGCGCCCTCAGGAACCCAATCTGCATTCACTATTTCAAAAGCATGAATATTCCCCTCCCTACAGTCCTTTGCTTCTATAAAAGGTACGGCCACATTCTGGATCATTGAAACTGTTTCCTCAGCTTTGACAGTAATCAGCATTCCATTTATGATGTATTTCAAACATTGGTGTAGTGAAGAAGCCACTGCTTCAGCTGCATGTATCCATGGCCTTCCTAGTAACATACTGTAAGATGGATGTATATCCATTACTTGCAATGTCACTAGAAACATCTGTGGTCCCACATATAATTCCATGTCCCTACTATTGGTCTTGGCGATCCGTCAAATGCCCTTGCCATCATGGTACTCGGCTTCATGTGCGAAGCATCAATAGGCATTTCTTGTAACATGTGTCTTGGTAACACATTCAGTGCAGAGCCATTATCGATTAATACTTTCCCAATCAAGACATCCTTACATCGAATTGTGATGTATAGTGGCTTATTATGTCCTATACCATCAGGATCCACCTCCTCTTCAGTAAAATATACATAATTCGAAGCCTGTATTCTCCCTACTAAATGTTCCATGGTTTCTGGGTTGATGTCTTGAGGTACATAGGCTTCATTCAACACTTTTTGCAAAGCTTTCCGATGAGATTCAGAACTTAATATTAAGGAAAATAATGATATCTTAGCAGGGGTCTTCTTGAGTTGCTCCACCACACTATACTCGCTATGCTTCATCAACTTTAGGAATTCATTGGTTTCCTCTTCTGTTACAGGTTTATTTGTTTCTTTGAATATGTCAACTACTTCCTTCCCTTTACTCTTCTTTAACTCTTCTGGGGTAAAACACCTGCCAATTCGGGTCAAGCCCCCAACTTCAGGTTGAAAGATGTGTGGTTGTCTTTTATCTTGAGAAAATGAATATCCATAGTCGTAGGGCATGGCATTATAGTCTTTTGTGTGTGTGGCGGTGGGTTTGGTCAAAACTAACTTGGGTGGTTTCCCCGGAGTGAGTTGAACCCGACATACTTCTTTACCAGACATTTCTGTCACAGACACTTTGTCATCCACAATTGTCTCTACCCGAAGCAGACCTCTATTAATCATTTTCATCACCTTTTTATAGAAGTCTTGACATTGACTAATAGAATGACCTTTCTGGTTATGGTATTGGCAACATCTCATGTCATCATATTTTGCCCTTGTCAGCATTTGATAAATTCTTTCCATTGGCACCTTTAAGTTTGTAGGATACTCGACATTTAACATATTCACCGATCCGCTACCCGAAGCATGATTAGGTAATGGATTGGTGCTTATATTTGGGGGCTCTTCAAATGTTATCCATCCAGCCTTAATCAATTGGAGGAGCCTCCTTTTAAAAGCAATGCATGTATGGATGTTGTGTCCTGCGATTCCTGCATGGTATTCGCAAGTGAGATCCGGCTTGTACCAATTAGGATAAGGCGGTTGTAAGGGTGTCAAAGGTATGGGAGCTACGTGCCCAATACTTAATAATTTTTGGTATATCTCATTCAAGGGCAACGGTAATGGAGGTAACTGTTCTCGAAATTCTTAATAATTCTTTTTGGGGAAATGTCTGATTTGGTTTTTTGGTAAATTTCCAATGGGTTTCTCGTTCTTTTTGGTAGAGAATGGAGAGTTGAAGTTAATGTTGGCGATTTGAGATGGTGAGGGGTTGTATTTTGGAAACTGGGTGTTCTTGCCCTTATAACCGCCTTCAATATGATCAACTTCTTTTCTCTTTCCACTGAAACCTTTCTTTTCCATAGGTGAAGAGATTCTCCCACTTTTTATTCCTTGCTCTATACGTTCTGCTACGGCCACGACATCCGTAAATTGTTTTGCTGAACTTCCCATCACATGCTCGTAGTATGGTGCTATCAGTGTATTGGCGAATAAAGTAACCATCTCTCTATCTAACAGGGGAGGGTGTACTTGTACGGCCGTGTCTCTCCATCTTTGAGTGTATTCTCTTATGCTCTCTTTTTCCTTTTTTTCCAGGTTAGACAGACTAGTTCTATCAGGGGCAATATCCATATTATACTTGTATTGCTTAACAAAAACATCTACCAAGTCTTTCCAATTACGAATTCTGATGTTATCAAGCCTCATATACCAACTTAAAGCAGCCCCACTCAAACTATCTTGAAAGAAATGCATTAATAATTTCTCATCATGCACCACTTCCGCCATTTTGTTACAATATGACTTCAGATGTGTGACCGGGCATTGTGTTCCAGTATATTTGATGAACTCAGGAATACGAAATTTTTTTGGTACCACCACATTTGGTACTAAACACATCTCTGCATCCCTCATCGGATCATATAACTCTGCTCCTTCAATGGCTCTCATCCTAGCTTCCAATGCTGCCATTTTGTCTTGATCAACACCATCAGATGACTGTGTTTTATGAGACTCATTTATAGATATTCCAACAATCGGTGTTGGTACTGGTGCCGGTGCGGTTGCATTTCCAAAAGCAGGATTTTGTTGAGGATCTTCAACCCCTTCTCCGATTATCTCATCAGGGTGGTTTACTGCTTGTGTTTGAGTAGTTGCCGGAGGTCTATTTGAAGGACCCTCACCAGAGGCATTTCTTAGTGTTTGCTCGAGTAGACTAGCGATGCGAGCTACACTTTCTTTTAAAACATTCAACTCTTCTTGAAAGTGAGCATTTTGATGTGCACGTTCTTCGTCCTCCATATTTCTTTGACGGAGACGAGTGTTATAAACTCTAGGAGGTGAATTTCTTCGGGGACCTATATTTCAACTTGTTGATGACATGCGTGTTATTTATGATGAATGAATGTATGATGATTTTTATTATTATTTTTTTTTGAAAAACCAATCCATGAATTCTATGCCGGGTAAGATTTGTAGATATCTTGTAGAAGTCTTGCCCACATACTTGAATCAATTGAATCATACACACTTGTAAAAGAAGCAAAAGGTGGAGCTTGTCCATTTCATTTATCAAAATACAAAATATTTACTCAAATGCTACTCCTCTATTAGCTACAAACTTAACAAAAGAGGAGAGTTCATCCAAGTACATTTCATATTTGCGAGTACTGCCACCGATTCTAGTAGCTTTTACACATAATTCATCTGCTTTCCTAGCCACTATATTGATCAGTTTATCGGTCTGCTCTATCTTGTGATGGAATACAAGATTATCCTGGCGCAACGCTTCATTGCAGGCAGTTAATGAGTCGTTGTTTTTCTCTAATATCAGAACTAATTTCTCAAACTGTTGGGTCTGATCTTTAGCCTTTTGCAGCCTCGCATTGAGCCTTGCTGTCTCGGAGCTTAAATGAGCTTTAATTTTGGTGGTGTCTTCTTGCCATTTATTGCGTTGCTCTTGCGCTATCTTTAGTTCTTCTTCCCGAGTTTCTAGTTCAGCTTGCAGAGTGGAAACACGATCTCTTAGGCCATTTGCTATGATTAAGTATCTTTTCATGTCAGACTCAGCTATCCTTCTTGCCTCCAACTCATTTTCCGTCTGAACTCGGTACTGGGCTTTCAATTCTTTTTCTTCTTCGAGGACAAGACTGAACACCTTTCCTTTCTCCTTCTCAGCTTCCCATTTCATCTTGTAATGGTCTCTTTCTTTTACTACCGAGGCTACCAATTCTTGGTTCGCATGCTCTCTATTTTCAGATGCTTTCTTCAAACTGACCAATTCCTTTTCCATCATTTCATATTTACTCATCCAGTCATTATATTGCGAACTTATTTCTTCTAACTGCTTCTTCTCTTGGAGCTGTTATTCTTTCCCTTGCAACTGACGATTCAAAGAAATCCTCATTTGTTCTTCTTCTAGTAGTTGCTTCTCGAGGAATTTCTGACTGCCTTTGCTGTTGCTTAGCTCAATCCTTAACTTATCCAATTCTTCTTGCAGGTCCCCTTCGTCAACCGCTTTTCTTTTGGTTTCAACAAAGACGGGTGTTTTTTCTTGTACCAGTCTTTGTCTTATGGTGTTTTGAGGTATCTCATAGCTTCTCCATATTAAGTAACCAGAGCTCACAGAAGGCTTCTTTAGGTGGGGCTCTCTACTAACTAAAATAGGTTGCCCCCAGTCTCTTTTAATTATTTCGAGCTCAGCCAATGAGTTAACTTCTTTGAAAGAACCGGTGTACTCGGTTAGCCCTTTAGTTCTTGGTACATACTGCGTTTCTCCAAACTGTCTGGCTACTAGAGAAGGAGAATAACTGACATAACCAGTTACGCCAATTAGCGGGACCCACGCCTTATTACCACAACTCATTAGATAAGCTGAATTATCTACCCAAGGGGCTTTCCACCTAAATTTACTTTTGGGAAGGGCCTGGTATTTCTCCACCCACGCCTTTTCGTCTAAGTCTTTCCAATCTTCACTTAGAACCAAAACAAGAGGCCTCATGTTAAACCACCAAAAATTGTTGAAAACTTCCCTCGGGGTTTCTAGGTGACTTACGATCCACATGAAGAGTAAAGGGATGCAACAACGCATTGCACCTTTCCCATGCAACCTGCAATGATTCAAAGATAGGAATGTTTCTGCCAATATAGCTGAGGCGGGGTTATTCTTTCCCTGTTCATATTCAACAAAAACATTGGCTGCTTCCATGCTAATAATCCCGACAGCTTCTGAAGGGAATAATACTAAACTGAAAATAGCAAAGGCCACCGACCGGTACTTTTCTTCTCCAAGCCTCCCTTTATCTTTACTTGCTTTCAACTTGCTCTCAATTGCCTTCCACTTGAAATCTCCAGAAGAGGTCATGTACTGGCCTATTTGGTCTAAGCATAGAAGTTTAGCGACCTCTTGGGCTGTATTCTCCGATTTTTGTCTAAAATAAACTTTGTGAGAGTTGTGGGGGAAATTCAAGATTTGAGCATACTCCTCTATGGTAGGGGTCATGTCAATATCCTCAAAGGTAAAGCACCGGTAGTTAGGATCCCAAAAGTGCATAAGGGCTTTGACTGCTGATATTTGAACCGAAATCTTCATTAGGTGAGCGATTCTTCCATATCTTACTTCAAACAATGCCTCATCTACAAATCCCATGATGGGCATAAGCCTCTTCATATTTTCTGTGGAGCAGTGGATTTTGGTCATGTGTGGCAATCCATTGATTTTAGCTCTTGGGCAATCTCCCTCAGTTACCTGTGTCATCTCGGATCTTTCCCCGTATTCCAAAAAGGTCATGGAAGTCATGGTCTTGGTCTGATGATTTCTGCAATTTATTTTAAAAATGAACGAATTATTAAAGATACTGTATCTTAGGTTCTAAGTTATCACATGCAGGGTAAGTTATTCTATCTAGTCACAAAAGGTCTATGAACTGCCCAGTGACCGCCTTACGTGAAGGTGGTATGGGGGTTTACAAGAAATGGTTGGGGCACAGTGTGACCGCCATTATCAAGTAAACACTCAGTTCATAGTTGGATGTTTCACGAATCTGAACCCCGACTGAAAGTCATGGGGCAGACCGCTAATCTCCACCTAACTTAAAATTGGGTTTACTCAAGAATTTAAAATGTATGATGACATTAATTTAAATTTAATGTTATGCAGGAGTTGAAAGTAAAATGCATGCTAAAGCAATTAAAATGAGTGCAAAAATAAATTGAGAAATAAACAATCAAAGCTCAGTCCCTGAATTCCCCAGTGGAGTCGCCATCTATCGCGACGACGATTTTTCGACGCGCTTCGCGCCCCGCCATCACCCCTTAGATTTGGGGGAGACAACGGCGTGCGGTGAAAATGGGGTTGTTTATAGCTGTAAAATTTACAACTATAATTATTAGGAGTCGCCACCTAGTATTACGGTCACTAGGAAACCTATTGGTCTGCGAGAGTCTTGGGTAAGGAGACTTGTTGTGCACGGGGAAGACGCATCACCCCCAGTGCACCCTACCTAAGGTAAGCTGCATTGTTGTTTGATTATTTTTCTAAGTTAAAATTTTTACACTGCATTTTCAAAAAACACATTTTTTTGTCTGCGGGTGTACTTTACAATGTAATTTTACACTGCAGTTACAAGTTTTTTTTTTTTACGGATGTACTTTACAATGTAAATTTACACCGTAGAAAAAATCTTTTTTATCTACGAATGTACCTTACAATGTAAATTTACACCGTAGTAAAATTTCTTTTTATTCGCGGGTGTACTTTACAATGTAAATTTACACCCTAATAGATGAAACAAAAATATTTATAATTATTTTTGATATTTTGGCCAAATTCCAACGGATAATCATAAACCGGTTACGATATCCAATTTTCGTTTCAAAATATGAGAAAAATGCAACATAATTTTTACAAAAAATATGTATGGAAAAATCATGGAATTTGGCCGTATGCAAAAAACAAATACATTTTTTTGTATTTTTGAATTTTTTTGTAGTAATAATAGTAGTAAAAAAAATACTTTTTTTTTGTCAATTTGTATTTTTTTTTTTGGGCTGGGCTGCCAACCCAGCCTTAGTGGGCTGGAAGCCCAGAAAAGTTTGGGCTGGGCTTCCAGCCATCGTGGGCTGGAAGCCCAAAGTATCCGAGCTGGTCTCATGGGCCGGGCCTAAAGCCCGGCCTGCCTCCTTCTGCCCTGGCTCGCAACAGCGGGACGTGAATCACGTCCCGTTGCATGCAGACCAGGGAAGAAGACGATGAATAGTAAAAAATACAAATGTGGCGAAAGGCGCACCTGTTGGTATGGTTAGGTAGCTGAGGTCGAGGTGGTTGTCCTGGTGGTTGTGGCGTCGTCAACGGTGGCCTGTGGTGGCCGGAGGAAGAGCAGGAAGTCACCGGTCTGCTACTGGTTTGAGCTCGCCGTTGCTGCTGGTACACTCATCGGAGCTGGAGAAAAAGCTGGACCTGATGGTGGTCACGGTGGGCTACAAGTGGTGGCTTTTAGGCTGCTGATAGGGAAAAGAGACGGTGGCTGTCTCACAGCGGTTCTTAGAGAGAGAGAGACGATCAGGGAGAGATAAGAGTTGCAATGGGGGGGGCTGTTCTTGTTTTTTTCTCGTCACTTTTGTTCTATTTTCTTCCCTCTTTTTCTCTTCCACTCTCAGTGTTCTCCTAGTCTTACTCTCAGTTTTTTCACTCCTTTTCTTCTAAAAAAAATCCTCCCTTTTCTTTCTCCCTCTCTTCTGCGTAACACCCCTCTCTATTTATAGGGAGGGTGTGTTGCAGAGGTGGCAGCCTCTGCAAATTTGTTGCAGAGGCTGCCTCTGTAAAATTGTTGCAGAGGTTGTAGCCTCTGCAAATTCGTTGCAGAGGCTGCCTCTGCAAATTCGTTGCAGAGGCTGCAGCCTCTGCAAAATTTTGCAGCGGCTGCCTCTGTAAATTCGTTGCAGAGGTTGCCCCTGCAAAGAATTTGCAGAGAGGCTGTGGGTTGCCATGGTTGTATTGTTTTTACAATTTGGTCCTTCAATATTTGATTGGTTCAATTGCACCCCTAATTAGTTTTAAACTTTTAATTTTATGCAATTGTATCCCCGTCAAAATTTCAACAGTAACCTTAAATGTACGCGTTTTTTTTTTATTTTGGTCTCTGGTTTCCGATTACGCGATTTAAACCTCAATTGCGCGATTTAACCCTCAATTGACTGTTAAATTCTCAATTCGTTCAATTTGGCCCCAAATTTCGCATTATTGACTTAAAAATTCAAATCAGTCTTTGAAAATTCCATTCTCATCAATTTAGCCTAAATTAGATTCAAGAAATTGATTTCTCATTGGCTAAGCCCTTAATAAAATTAATTTGACCAATTTAAAGTATAATTAAGTCCTTGCACTTAATTAAATCCTTCAATTGGATCTTAAATTAATTCTCGATCATAATTAAAATTTGTCGACGATTAAATCGAATCAACCCATAAAAATATAATTATGTTGTTTAACTTAGTTTTTACACAGATTCATCCAACGATAAATTATTTTTGCCTTAAATCTGTATTTTCTCTATTTTTGGAACCAAAGAGATACGATTGGACTCGCGAAAACAACCAAAATTTCCACATTGATTTTTCTACCCACGCCGGCTCCTTTTATTTTATTTTTTTGTCATTTTATTTTATTTTGGGGGAGTAACCCAAAAAATTGGGTTACGACAGTTGTTAAAATCTGTTAGAAACAAGTGTTTTTCTTATCAAAAAATGATTGAATATTCCTACTACCAAAACTCTTTTGATAAAATCTGTTAGAAATATGTTTTTCTATGTAGAAAACTGATTGTAAAATTTATTGCTCATACTATTATATTAAAAATATTTTAGAATAATAATAAATAGGTCATTTACATACATACATACATACATACATACATACATACATACATACATACATACATACATACATATGAAGGTGTTGATATTAAACAAATATCAAAATATATAATTAGTCTCAAATATTGATAAGGAAAAAAATATTATAAATTATCATCATCATTACTGTGAATGTCCTATATATAATAATAAGAAATTTTAAGATCTAACAATATTAACAAAAAAGCAACTAAAAAACTAAATAAATGACAAAATTAAAAAATATTATTAGATTTTAAAAAATTATTTGAACGGAAGAATAAAAAATAAATAGAAAATATCATTTTTGAAATGATCATGAATAGAAATTAAAATGTAAACATTAAAAAAATAACCTTAATAACAGTAGAAATAATAAAAATTGGTTAGACCATAATTATTGTTTGAGAAAAAAATTCCATAATTTTTTTTTACTTTCATATTATTATATTAAAAGTATTTCAGAACAATGATATTAATGTTTTTTTTCCAAAAAAACTTGATTATTTATATATATTAAAGTTCTAATATTAAATAAATATCAAAATATATAAACAGTGTGATATATTTAAAAGAAAATAAAACTTACAAATAATTATCATTATTATTTTGAATGTTTTATCTATAATAATTAGAAAATAAATATTATTATATTTAAAGAAATTACTTATCTTGAAGAATAGAAAAAGAAGAAGAAGAAATAATAACAAACATTATTTCCTTAAAATTTGGACATTAAATAGAAAAACTTAATAACATTGGAAATAAAGAAAAAATGGAAAGAAAAACTAAGAGCATATACATATAAACATGAACAGAAATAGGAATTATATAAGAAATATGTATAAAAAATAAAGGAACTAAAATAAAATCCAAGATTAAAAGTATAATGGATAAAATAAAAATAAAAACAAAAACATATGTAATAAACTTAATTTAAAGGAAAAAATTGAAATAAATCCAAACATTGAAATTAAATAATTTAAAACAAAATCAGAAATTAAAAGAATTGGGACCGAAATGAAACGGAAATCCATAATTAATTTGCATAGAAGGATAAAATTGAAAGAAATCAAACTTTGATACCAAAAATATTAAGGATTTATAATAAATTTGAATGGAAGGATAAAATTGAAATCAATCAAAACTTTGATACCAAAAATATTCAGGATTCCAGACCAATCCGCAAAATTAAAAGAATGAGGACCTAATTGAAACTACAATATATAATCAATTTCAATTGAAGAACGAAATTGAAACAAATCAAAATCTATATAATAGCAATAAGGGCTAGAAAAACAAATTCTAACGTTCAGGGACTGAAATGAAATTTGATAAAAAACAGCTGCGCTAATGTTAGCTTATGCAGGCAGGAGAGAGAAATGGGGGGAATTCAAACGATCATTGACACATCTGGACACCATATAGTCACACGCGTTGCACCAGGTGGAAGAGAAAATACGTGAAAATCATTATAGACGTCGGATGGGAATTTTTGGATGCCGGAGTAAGCCGCACGCGCCGTTCGAAACACGCGTGAGTACAAAAACAGACGGCATGTCTGGCGACGCGCCAACAGTAAACTGACGAGAACAAAATTGCTTAATTACTGGATCGCCCCTCCCTCCCAGGCATGATTTTTGTCCTTTCTGAGGGACAAAACAATTCTTACATTGTTCAATGAAATATGAAAAAAAATAAAATCGGCCAAACGAACCGGATAGGACCAAAAACGTGCAATTATCGTGGAGCCCCTCAACCCAGACATCGTTTTTTTATCCTTTTTTAGGGACAATTTCGTTAATATATTGTTCATGAACGAAAAAAAAAAGAAAAAAAAGAGCTCACGTAGGTGTGAAGCAGCGGAGCAAATTGCCAGTCCACAGTATATGACCGATCTACTTTAGGTTTCTTTATAATGTTTAATGCAATAATTTAAAATCATCATTCTATTTTAAAAAAAAAGAGTAAAAATAAGTGATGGAAAGATTAATCAAAATATCTAATCAATTTCAATTGAAGGACACAATTAAACAAATCAAAACTTCTATCACAACAATAAGGATCAGACCAAACATTTAAAAGATCAGGGACTAATATGAACAAACTATCAACAAAGGGGATTTTCGTGCAATTAACCCTGCAGGAGAGAGAAACACGGAACAACCGGCCACTGTCACGTGTTTGTCCACTATAGGATGATACACACACCACCATGAGAAAGAAGATATGGCGGCGCATTCGGGGAGGGTCTAGATGAACATTTTTAACTACCTAACAACACCGAACGTGCCACCTTAAGGGAACGTGAGGCAAATATTTTTCTGCGCGTCTAGCGACGCGCCCGCAGTATCCCGAGTATAAATATTAAAAAACATAGGATTACCTATAAATCCCTGATGCTAATTTTTGGATTTTATCTTCTATGAGGGCAAAATCATATTTACATATTTTCAAAATATTGAGAAACTGTATTTTTATAATATTTTTATACAATTAAATTATTAGAATATCCTTGAAAGTAAAACAAAACTTAGCTCTAAGTTTTTCTTAAAAAAAAAACTTTTCAAATCATGATGTACTTAAAATCAACAACATTTCAATTTTTCCGCTTTAGATTTAACTAGTTTGCTGGCCCTCACTTCGTTGTGGGCGTAGCAAATAATTTTTACAACTGTTCATATTAAAATTTAATATTTCTACATGTAAAGTTTGATATAATAAAACAGATCAAAATACCTATCATAACAACAGTAACATCGAAGTGTTAACTTCTAAACTTATTATCACTATTACTATCAAACCAATAAAAATTATTACACTACCTCAAGAAAAAAACACAAAAAAAGCAAGTAAGAACACAAACTAAAATTATGATTATTATTATTATTAATATTAATATTATTATTGCGTTCATAACAAAAAAAAACAAAATTAAATCAAAGACTAAAAGAAGTCTAAAAACATTAACAAAAGAGAAAATAAAAAAATAAAATAAATGACAAAATAAAAATAAAAATTATTACATGAAAAAAAAAATCATTTGATTTGAAAATTAAAAAAATTGACCGCACTACCTTGCGGGCTGAGCAAAGTTTTTTTATGATTATTGAGATCAAAGAAATTAATATGATTTGTTGGACCAAAATTACAACATAATATCTATATATGCGAAATTTAATATAATAAAATAGATTATCACACCCTATTATAAAAATAGCAACATCAAAATTTTAATATCTAAAATTACTATTACTATTACTAACAAAACAATTAAAATTATCGAATTATCCTGAGAGAAAAAAAACTTAAAAACATTATCAAAAGAGTAAGTAAGAAAAATAATTAAATTATTATTATTATTATTATTATTATTATTATTATTATTCTTGTGTCAATAATGAATAAAGAACAGAAATAAATGAAAGACTAAAAAAATCACAATAACTTTAACAAAAGATCAAATAAAAAAATAAAATCAAAATGATCACATTACGACACCCTATTATAAAAATAGCAACATCGAAGTTTTAACATCTAAAATTATTATTGCTATTACTGCCAACATAATTAAAATTATCAAATTATCCAGAGAGAAAAAATACTCAAAAACATTAACAAAAGAGTAAGTAAGAAAAATAATTAATTTTTTTAATTATTATTATTATGTTAATAATGAATAAAGAGCAGAAATAAATGAAAGACTAAAAATTATAATAGATTATAAAACCAATAAAAAAACTAAAAGAAAGAGCACATAAAAAAATATAATAGATTATAAAACAAAAATAAAAATAAAAATTATTAGCTGAAAAAATCATCTAATTTGAAAATAAAAAATATATATGTTCTACGTTGCGGGCTGAGTAAACAATTTTTATAGGATTTGCTGGATCAAAATTAAAATATAATATTTATATGCGCAAAATTTCATATCATAAAATAGCTCAACACACCCTATTATAACAATAGCAACATCGAAGCCTTAAAATCTAAAATTATCATTGCTATTACTATCAAAACAATAAAAATTATCAAATTATCCTGAAAAAACAAATAGTCAAAGACATCAAGAAAAGAGTAAGCAAGAAAAATAATTAAATTCTTATTATTCTTATTCTTATTATTATTAATAATAATAATAATAATAAAAGAAACAAAAATAGATGAAAGACTAAAAAAATCCTAGAAACTTTAACAACAGATAAAACAAAAAAATAAAATAAAAATAAAAATTATCATTGCTATTACTGCCAAAACAATAAAAATTATCAAATGATCCGAAGAAAAAAACAAAAAAACGTTAACAAAAGAGTAAGTAAGAAAAACAATTAAATTATTATTATTATTATTATTATTATTATTATTATTATTATTGTGTTAAGCACACTTATATATACATGGACAAAAATAGGGATTATTCGAGAAATATAAAAAAATAAAAGTATAAGGGCTGAAATAAAAATCAAATATAAAAGGATTTAAATCAAAAATTAAAAGTTTAAGGGCTAAAATGAAAATCACATTTATTATCAATTTCAATTAAAGGACAAGGTGAAAAAATTGAAACTTGTGTATCGAATTTATTGAGCTATTTACAGCCAATCCAGAAATTAAAAGTAGAAGGACCGAAGTGAAACTTGCATATTTAATTAATTTCAATCAGGAGGACCCAATCGAACCAAATCAAAACTTATATAACAGAAATCAGGACCAAAAACAAAATTGAAAGTTGAGGTACCGAAGTGCAAAAGACAACAACACGGGGGCCTCTCCTGCACTTTGACATGCAGGAGAGAGAGAAACGTGGCTAACGGCTTTAACTGGCCGCCGCCGCGTCCACACACATCGTTTGGTGACACGTGCCATTGCGGGAGGAAGAAAACACGTAGGCGCATCGAGAGACTCCGGAACCGCGTCTTCGGGCATCGTACAACGACTCACGCGCCACCTAAACAGGGCGTGAGGCAGAAAACCGTCTGGTGCGTGCTCCTCACTCCCTGGCAGCCACCGAAATAAATTATAAAAAATAGGGTCAATTACCGGCCTGCCCATGTACCCAAGTCACCGTTTTATCTTATTAGGGGGCTATAATCGTATTTAGCCAATTTTGAAAAATAATAAAATAAGCAGAAGACCGGTAGGGCGGACCGAACTGGTCCGGTCTGATGTGCATAATGACCACGGAGCCGCTTGGTCTAGTGGTGTTTTTTATCGTTTTCGAGGGGCTTTTTTGTTATATCACTGTTCAAAATCGGAAAAAAAACAGGAGGATGAACTCGCGTTTGTAACAAAAATAATAAAAATAAGTAGTTAATTTTCTATTCGCAAAAGACGAAAATATAAATTGTAAATCTATCGTTATGTTATTGTCATTATCTTACTATAACAGTTAAAATTATTATCAATATTATTGTCAAAACAATTAAAATAATTAAATTGCCCTGAAAAATCATTAAAAAAAAAGCAAAAGATTTTTATAAAAAAACACAATTAAAGAATAATCACTAAAATTATCTTTATCATTGCGCAAATAATAAAATCATAAAAATCATCTAATCCAGAGAACAAATAAAAATAAAAAAACACCAAAAAAAAGGAATAAGGGAAAAAATATGCAATATTAATTTTAAAATGATTACCAATATAATTTAAAATTTCATGATTAAACCGATTAAAAATAAAACCTAAATAAAAAAAAGACAAAAACTAAAAGCATAGATGCATAAATATGAATAAAAAAAACATATCCAATAATTAAAAAAAACTAAATGAATCAATATAAAATAAAAAATTAAAAGAATAAGGACAGAAATGAAAAATAAAATATATAATTAATTTCAATTGAAGGATAAAATTGAAACCAAAAAAAAATCGTGGGACCAAAACAAATAAAGAAATAAATAATGATAATTGCTGTGTAATATATCAAAAAATTAGAAGAAGAGGGACTGAAATGAAAAGTTGTAAAAATGACCAATTTTGAAAAAGAAACCAAAAAGAAATAAAAAACAAAAGAATAAGGACTGAAATGAAAACTTCCTTATATAATCAGTTTTAATTGAGGAGCACAATTGAAAATAAATAAACTTTCAATTAAAGAAATCAATAATAAAATCTAAATTTAAACATGAGGGACCAAAATAAACTGCCTCCAAACATCAGGGACCAGATCCGAATTTGTGGCGGCAGGAGAGAGAAAATCGACAACCGACACAAAACCGTTCTCCGCCGCTTACCGGAACTCCTATGACCGGAACTCGCCGTGACGGCAGATATAGGACATGGCGGCTCACCGTCTGACACGGCGGAAGTGAATTTTTGATCGCTTGGAGGACACTCACTCGCCGCCTCAATGGGGCGTTCGCCTGGAACGTTGCTGGAGCGCCCGGACGACGCGCTAGCAGTTCCTCCGAAAAAAATAATAAAATATTGGTTAATTACCTATGCACCCCTGAAGTTATTGATATTCACGAAAAAACCGGAGTGGAAAAAACGTCTCTGCCCCCGTTTACTGTACGCTATTTTATCTTTTTCGAGGGCTGTTTCCGTCGATTAACTGTGCAAAAAATGTGGAAAAACCGAAACAACCCCTGGTCCCTGCATCATTATTGTGTCGTTTTCGGGGTCTATTTGAGTCGTTTCACTGTGTAACAAATCCAGAAATACCGCTCGTGTCCCGTGAAAAAATCTAAAATGCCCCTGATCTCGAGGGCTAAAAATTTTCAGACCTGAGAGTAAAATGGTCATTTTACTGTCACAATAAATAGTAATATATGTCTGGATAAACAGTAAAAATTGCAAGTAAAATGCCGACGCCGTTTATTTTTTAGTTAATATTAGGAGTGTGGGCCAATGGAATAGCTAATTTTAAATCCAAAAGTTGCGAGAGTCTTTAATTTGCCTCGTAGAGAATGTTGGCTGGCTTTGGAATTTCTCGGAGGCAAGGCAAGAATCATTGCAGAAAACAAAAGTTGACGGTGTCCAAGTGGAAAGCCTTCATCGTGACCAGAGATAAAAAAAGGAAGAGCAAAACTTTTAATTTGTAAAACAATAAATTAATGGCAGCGATGAATCTTCAAGCAAAGTGTATTTTCATTCAGAATCTATATGTTTTAATTAAAATGTATTTCATATTTTCACGTGTGTTTAATACTTGTAAAATAATTTTTATAGGCAACCTTCAAATTCAAATGAAAGTTTTCAAATATATATTTAATGAGTTTTCATTTCCATCTCTCAAGCAAGCAGACCAAATCACATTTCTTAAAGAATCTCATTGAAGTTAGTAATTAGCTTCTTTTTTTTATGCGATAGGTAGTACCATACAATTTATAATGGGTGGTTAAATAGTCATACAACTAGTGTTAATAGTTAGTAGTAGATGGTTAGCTTGTGTTATATATATAGAAAGTCCATGCATTTTTAGAGTTATCAAGAAAAATAAATCATAACCATTATTTTTAAATCAAGTTTCAATTCTAAAAAATTCCTAGTAATTTTAATGTGGTTGTATTAAAAAAAAATAATAATAATACAATCTTTATATGTTGTTATGGGGGATCTCTATTAGTGCTATTAAACACGACTCTATTAGTCATTCTTGAAATCTTTCAACTTGAATATTATATAGCCAATGTTCAAATCAAACCATAAAAAGTTTAATCTAATGCGATCTGATTGACTTGATGGATCTGAAAAATACAAAAAATTGGTAAAAAATTATGACTTTACTAAACAAAAATTAAGATGGTTTATTTATAAAAAAGAAATACTAAAACAGCGATATATTGAATTGTCAACTTGCTAAATCATCAACATGAATTATGGACTTGAATTAGCTTAATAAATTAATATTAAAAAGTATATTCTTTATTTGATTATATAATAACAAAAATATGAAATCGTGGTAACGCAACTGGACAAAATATATAAAAAAATAGATGAGTTGCATAAAAACTAATTTAAAAAGTTCTCAATATATATGTTTTAAATTATTTAATTATTAAGAAATTAGATTTAAAAAAAATACTAATCTCACAACTTAAAAACAATCCAAATTGGTTTTGAAAACCAACATTTAAATTATTTAATTATTAAGAAATTAGATTATTTTTTTTAAAATACTAATCTCACAACTTAAAACAATCCAAATTGGTTTTAAAAAACAACATATAAAAATCTTCATTCAACCTCAATCAACTTTTTAGGCAATATAGAACCTGCAAAAAAAATCAATTCTACTCTTCTCGTCAAAGAAATTAGATATACCAACATTTTTCCTCTTTCACCATTTTTTAATATATATATATATATATATATATATATATATATATATATCTACACCCTACATATATATATACACACACACCCCACCCCCTCTCTTTCTCTATGTTATCTCTCTTCCATTTCAAAAACATGGACTTAAACATGAAAAAAAATAAAGTTCTACATCAAAATGTAAAATCGTCATAAAACAATGGATTAAAAATGAGAAAAAAACATTTAGCAACTAAAAATGATAAATACACACCTCAACTTTATTTTTAAAAAAAATAGCCTAAACATTTGTTCAAGTTTCAAATTTAGTACTCTAGGTTTTATTCATGTTTAATAAAACTAAATTGTACTTTATTTGTTTTAAATTGAGCATTAGTATAATGTTCAAGCCTTTTTTAAACATTTTGAGAAACACTTTCAAAGCTAACTGGGACATACCATCAGTCCAAAACCTTGAATTAACTAAACTTAAAATGATTAAATTGAAAAAATAAATTAAGCAACCAAAAAAAATTAAAAAAAAAAAGAGGAAACATTATGCAAATCCATAGTGTTTTCTAATAGAATGCACATTAAATCACTAAGTTTTTTTAGTATTTTTTTGATTTAGTAGGGTAATAAAGTCATTTTATCACAAATAACTTAATGTGTGTAAGAGTCAAACCCCCATTTACTATGCACATAACACAAAACATAAGGTAATAACCAGTCTCATTAAACTATTAGGGTTATCACCCTCGAATGATTGTCACTAAATTAAATATCATATGATTGCCCTTACTCTACCATTATTTTCATGTAAGTTAGTATCATTCATGGTATTAAAGTTATATATTCATTTTATTATTATTATTATTATTATTATTATTATTATTATTATTATTTAAGCTTTTGATCATTATACCTCTTTTTAAATTTTATAATTATATGCAGTATTCATCTTCTAAGACTTAATTCTTTCTACATCTATACTTTCTTAAATCCACTGTGAGATTATAATGAATTCAAGATATTTTTATGATCTTCTTGCTTTTGTTTATTTCAAAATATGCACTAACATTTATAATGCCTTTTATTTCCATAATTATAATAGGTCTTTATTTTCTTTGAATTGCTTGGGTTACATGAATTGTTAAAGTTCTTTGTTACCTTAAATAATTTTTTATTCCAGCATTCTTCTTTTGAACATTCTGATTTCCTTCAACATAATTCACTTTTAATATAGATTTGTTGGTAAATTTCTTTACAAGAATTCTAGTTTCCTTTTCAGTGTACATATGTTTTGTAATTTGTTTAAAAAGAAATTCTTTATGTGGTATGCAATAGCTTCTTCTTGTAACCACTCCAACTAGAAGGAAGTTTGACAATTATTCCTCTTACTTGTAATGCTTTAAAAACTTTCATTTTCAAGTCTTTAAGTTTAGAAATCAGGACTTGTAACTCATGAACTTGATAAATAATAAAAACCTTATCAATCATTGAAAATTTAAATATTTCTTGATAGAAATTTGTATGCACCTTGTTTTTTTGTTTTGTATTTGTACTTTAGCGACTTCCATATTTTTTTAGAGAGTTTATAGATGTAAAAAATATTATCCAGGTTATCTAATAGATTATTGAGGATATGACCTCAAACAACAATTCATCTTCATCTTGTTTTTTACACTTTGCCTTTAACTAATTATTGTCTTCGAGTGTAGATGTAAGAATTTCAAACAGATCTAGATAAAAGATATGAGAGATTTTTAAAATAGTCAACAAGAACATCATCTTGTCTGTCCAACAATCGAGATTTGTTCCATCATTATGATCCATATTCACAAACTCTTGATTCATCATAGCTTTTGGCTTCATTGAAGATTAATACCTTAAACAATTTTAGTGCAATAGGTATAATAAAAAAGCTTTGAGGCATGAAGATTACTATCTTTAAAGTATGAATTTCTCCACTATGTTTATTGTAGGGTTAAAGCAATATAAATTCAGGGCACAATAAAGACTTGAAACTTATAGATAATAAATTCTAAAAGTTTCTTAAAAATTTCTATTTTATTTTTTATAAACATAAATAAAGAGCTTGTAAAGAAAAAACAAGGAGAGAAGAAGATTGTTTTTCTAATTGAGTTATGTTTATATCAAACAGATATTTATAAGGAAAGTAATATATTTTTATATCAATGTGTTTATAGAAATTTAAAGGCACACCTTTTATTTGTTAATTTCATTTCATATTTTATGAAGAAAACCCTCATTTAAAAATATTCTTTAATTAGAATTAAAAAAAAAAACCTTGAAAAAAACACCATGAATAAAGAATAAGTTTTTTACATAAAAATTATTTTATAATTTATTTATTTTTATTTTATCTTCTTATGGAGTTAAAATGGTTTGCGGGTTTTTTCAGGGTAACCCAAGTTATCTCAATTTACGAATTTGGTAGGATTTTTTTTATTGAACTTGATTTTGTTATCATTTATTTATTTATTATTATTAAACTTTATAAAGCCTATGAATTTGTTCACAGGTTGGGTTGGTTGAAATGGTTCATGGGTCTAGTGAGTTTAACCTATTTTTATTTAGTTTTATCTATAGATATTGGGTTAATTGAAATGCAATCTTATAATTGGTTTCATTTTGCATTCTATAAGGTTATTGTGATTTTAAAAAATTATTTTGGTATTTGGTTGGTGTTTGATTTTATAATTGTCTATTTTTGTTATCATAAAATTAAATAAAATATAGTTTTCTTTAAAACAAATTATAATCCTAATGGAATTCATTACCTGGTTCATGGGTTTAGTGTGTTTGCCCAAGTTACATGATTCACAAGTTTGACAGGCTAACAATCTGACTAGATATGTTTTTGTTTTTATTTTTCATCCTCTATTTGTTTTAATTATTGTTTTTTTTTATTTTATTTTTCAATATTAGATTGATTAGGAAATAAATTGCATGATTTATTTTTATTTGTTTTTATAGGGTTATCACAATCTCAAATAAATTTATATTTTAGGGTTAATGTTTAGTTTTATGAGCATTTATTTCTATTATATGATTAAATAAAAAAATTATAAAAAAATTAGAAGACCCAATAGAGTCCATGATCGAGGTTAGGGGACCGAGGTTGATCCAATCTATCATAGGCTTAATATTAAAAAAAAATTGTTATCTTAAAGGTTTTATAAAAAATAACTTGTATTTCTACTGTTACATTTTAGTTCATAAAATCCATTAATTTAAGTTAATTTATATTTTATTTATATTAAAAAAAAAATGACCGCAGCGAATCGCTGGTCAATAACGTGTGTATTGATCGATACTATGGGATATTAGTAGTTTATAAAACCTTATCTCGTTTCAGCTAAGTTTTTTAAATAGAAAACCAAATTGCAGATGAGGTGGCAGTGGGCCTTTGTAAACTGCAACAGGTTCTTGTCTAATCAAACAACTAACAATGGTAGACCATGACATGAAATTTTGTCTGGGGTTGTTGCTAGTAGATTTTTCTCCAACGCGTACTCGGTTCAGTTCATGAATGCTTAGATTTTTTTGATATTTCTTATTTAAAAAAAAAATATTTTTAATATTAATATATTAAATAATTTAAAAATAACAAAAATATTTAATTTAAAATAAAAAAAATTCAATTTGTTTTAAAAATAATACTAAAAAATAGTATCATACAATCACGTAGTCCAACTGAACTCATCTTTATCAAACAACCTCCAACAACACGATTGAGTCAAAGAAGGCTTATGTGCTAAATGGATTTAATTGACTTTTTTCCCCTCTCAATCTCAATCTTAATCTTCAAAATCAAATATGCTGAAAGTGAGGCTTTATAAAAAAAATTAATTTTTTATTATCAATTTTTAATGATCTCAATATTAGATCTCATTCATTAGTTTTTGTTAGGCCACTTTTTATAATTGATTATTTTTTAATTTTATTATTCAATATTGTATTGATTGAAAATTAATTTATTTGATTTATATGGGATTATCCTGATTTTATAATTTGATTGAGTTTGATAGGTTGATTTGGATTAATTATGTTTTTCAATACTTTTTAGATTTTTCATGTTGAACCGATTTATTTTCTTGGGTTTTTTTTTTAATTGAATATTTTTTTTCAATTTCACTCTCCAATAATAATTCAACCTTTTTAAAAAAAATATATATCCTTCAATATTAGATTGTTTGATAATTAAGCTTCATATTTTTTTTATTTGTTTTCTGTAGAGTTATATTGATCTCATAGATTTAACTCTTTTTTTTCCTTCCTAATTTCAACAATCAATATTAAATAATGGAACTTTGTAGTTTTTTATTTATTTTTTTATAAAGTTATTCTAGTCTCTTGACCCAACTTGCGAGTTTAATAAGTTAGCCTAGATTGACTCGAGTTATTTTTTTAGGGGGGCTTTTTTTATTTCATTCTTCAACATGGGTTGGTTCAAAATTCATCTCTGTGATTTATTTTTTTAATTAATTTTTATGAGGTTATTCGGATTTCATGACCTGGATCATGAGTTTGTCAGATTGGCTCTTTTTATTTGTGTACATTTTGTGATTGAATATATATTTTAATGGGGCCCTTGTATTTCTTTTATTTTCTTTTTGATCATATTATTTTGATCTGATAAACTAAGTCTTGATTTAGTATATTGATTTGGGTTCATCTAGTTCATTTATTTTGTCCTTTTTTTTAATTTGGTATGTGGGTAGTTTTTTTTATCTTTTTTTATTATTTTTTTAATTTTATTCTACAACATTGAGTTAGTTAGGAATTGATCTTTATAATTTATTTGAATTTATTTTTTATAAGGTTATTATTTAATAAATAACATTCAATATATCATTGTATCAATATTATAAAAAACAATATAAAAAAATAATATGTATAATATTTTAAATTCATTATTTTTTTATTAAAAACAAGTTAAACATACCTTAATATTTTTTATGTTAAAAAAAAAAAAAATTGACCCGCATGCAAATCTAGTATTATCTAGAAGTAATTGCGAGTCCACAAAATAGTATTTATCAGGCCAGGAACAACTAAATCAACAACAAATGTTATAGAAAGGTGGTATCTCTCACCAACTTTGGCACTTTAGATTCAAATGTAACTCTCAATTATAATTGAAAAAAAAAACGTGCAGGGTTAGAATCTGTGTCCAACTCTGAATCTAATCATCACGGTGCGGGATCCAGCTCAGGGCATTTAATGGAATACGGTGAAGATAATTTTTCAAAAATTATTTTTTAAAATGTTTTTTATTAGAAATATATTAAAATAATATTTTTATAAAAAAATGACATCATCATATCAAAATAATCTAAAAACATTAAAAAAAATTAATTGAAAACAAGAAATAAAAATAAAAAATTCTTAATTTTTTTAAAAATCATTTTTGAAACACAATATCAAAGAAGCATTCACTGAAGATTAAGAGTTATCTAGTTATTATTTTTGTCATACATATTATTGTTTGAATCAATAAATCATAAATAATTTATAAGAAAATAGTTTAATGACTTTAATAATTAAAAATGATTAGCTCATAAGAAAACTAAATTATTGCTTTCAATTGTTATCCTTGTTGGTTTTGGTTGAGTTGATACTTAGATTTTCAATTAAATTAGGTGATTTAAAAACCTAACTAGAATATTTGGAATGGAGAATCAATTTGAAATATTAGGTTCAGCTTGAAATAAAACAATAATCAAACAAAAGCCACATAGGTAATCTACAAAAATTATGGAATTGTAGAATAAATATTTTCTTTGAAATAAAAACTTATATTAAAGTTTAAAGCTTAAGATTTAACTTTGTTATTTTGCAAAATTTAGGGATGTCATTTACCTATAATCAGAAAGGTAGCTTTTTCACTATTTGAGTTTTTTCACTATTTGAGTTTGATAAATCAATGTTTTATAAATTTTGATAATGATTTAAATTTATTAAAAACAAACTAAAATACCTAGGTTTTTTTTACTATTGAGGAGCTCTTTTCACTGTTTCACATTTATTTTTACTGTTTTGGTCCTTGTAGTTTTTAGCGTTGACATTTTGACTCTAAGATTTCATTTTTTATATTAAAAAAATTAGAAAGAAAATCACTAGAAAAAAAAATGAGAAACAAATCTTAGCCAACCACATTCTTTTTATAAAAATACATTAGTCTTAGTGTCAATGAGCTCGTCTTGACAAGAAGACCTTTAATCATGCTAGAAAATGTATATTGTATATCATAACATATAAAGTTTGTTTGGATTTGGTTTTATTTTGATACTTTAAGATGATTACATGGTGTTTTAGGATTGAAAATGAAATTATTGAGATTAATATGATTTTTTAGGTGTTTTAGACAAAATATAAATTCAAAATTGAGATTTAAAGTTTAAAATATCACTTCTTGATTGTCAAACTATTAGTTGTCCTAAATTTATTTCAATAAACAACATGTCATCCATTTTAGTTCTAGAAGAAAAAAAAGTGTTTGTTTGACCTTTGTGTGTAGCCTTCATTTTGTTTTTTTATTCATTTATATTTTACAAAAAAAAAATTAAAATGATGTTCAAAAATCATCTAGTTAGTCATGGATTTCAAATAAAATCAGATTTTTTATGATAATAATAAGAGTTATTATATAAATAACTTTACATGAACCTAATATGCAAAGTTTATTTGAAACATTTCTTGTGAATATTTAACAAGAATAAAATATTTATTATTATAAATTTTTCATTTAGTTTTCTAATATTGATTATCACGGGAAACCCTGAATATGCGTTAAAGGTTTTTAGGTGTTATCACATAGTTAATTAGTTATGGTTGCTAGGAAACCCTGAATATACTAACTTTTCATTTATTTAACCTAATATGCGTTAAAGGTTTTTAGGAGTTATCGCATAGTTATTTAGCTATGGTTGCTAGGAAACCATCAATGTTCTAATCTTTTTCGAAGATTTGAAGGATAAGGGACTGATTATGGTTAGGAAAGTGTAACAGTCCCGAAGCTCTCATCACAGGATCATGCCACGTTCTTCGACAACAGCTTGCAGAAGGAAGAGACAACGAAGATTGTCCCCCAAGACCACAGACCACCCTCGAGCTACAGGGAGAAGAAGAGAAGAAGGAGTTTTCTCTAGAAGGCTCCCCAAACGCAGATCAAGAGGAAATGAAAAGTACCCTGCCAAAAGCAAAAGAAGAAGTTAGCGTGTACGGCCGAGATGAAGAGAGAGTACACTTACGTGGACGGCCGTGATTCAAAGGCGCCCCGAGGCGACAGCTGGCAGGAACAAAGTAATAAAGAAAGAAGCGGCGTCGTTTTTTAGGACAAGGTGCTTAGGTGGCAAAACAGAAGACAATCGTTAGAAGGAAACCAGAATTACAGGAAATAGAGTCCAAATCCAATTCTAGTCGATGGAAGTATTAATAAATAAGCTGGAAGGAACAGAGGGGAGGAGGCGGTGAAATTGCTTTATAGCAAATCAATTGTCCCAAGGAGGCCCGGGCTACCTCGAATCTGCCCAAAAAATTCTCACTCAAATTTTAGTTTAAGCTTTTAATCTTTTTTTTGCAGTTGTTTATTTAGTCAGACTAAACCCCCAAAAACACAAAAATATTGTTGTTTCTTTTTTGTTGAGAAAATTCAATAGAAAAATCCGAGATAACTTTTCTCTCACAAAAAGAGGGATAATTTTTTATTACGTGAAGATTGTTACAGAAAGGTATTAGGACTATTAACACACCTTAGCTGAGGTAAGTTGCTTTGTGATTTTAGTACAATTTTGATATTTGGGTGGTTTTCTCGCAGGTGTTTTGGCTTAGAATTTATTGTTATCAATAAATTCAGCTTTTTGAATCTTTTAGGCATTTGTGTACCCAAACAAGTTCTTATATGGGTAAATCTATTCATATATTTTGACAAAATTCACCTATCATGGATAATGATTACTGTGATAAAATACTATCAATAAAAATTGGTGAATATCTAGGATAACTTTGAGATTTTTTTGAATAAAATACTAATGTTTTAAATATTATCTTTCTTATAGGTTCAATATGTATATTAGGATATTTCCCTTAAGTTCTCATGAATTAAAAGAAAATTGGTTAAAATACGCTCAACTAAAATTAATGAATATCACCTCGAATAAACAAATGATGTATGAGCAAGATAAAATATGCTAAAACATAAATAAAACAAAATAAGCCAAAAGTAAAAACCTTAAACACGTCAAAACATGTAAATTACATGAAATCACACAAAACTTAGTCTAAAAACTGTTAAAACAATGTGTCCCTAGTGGAGTCACCATTTTGTTATGGGGTTGGCGCAATAGCTTTGGATTTTTTGGGTGTCATCACCTAATTATTTGATTAGGATTGTTAAGAAACTCGAATGTACTCGTCTTTCTTAGATATTCAAATGGTAAGGGACTTATTGTTGTTAGGGGAAGTATTAGCACCCTTACCCTACTTGAGGTAAGTTGTTTTGCGGGTTTAATTTGGTATAGATATTTGGGTTGTTTCCTAATAGGTATTCTGGCTTAAAATTTATTCGTATAAATTGATTTGGCTTTTTTAATTTGTTATGGGTAAATCCATGTAGATGTTTTGACAAAGTTTACTTGTTATGGATAAGGGTTATTGTGATAAAATACTTTCAATTAAAATTGATAAATATCCAAGATAACTCCGAGAATTTTTTGGATAAATTACTTATATTTTAAATACCAATTTTCTAATGGGTCTAATATTCATATCAGGATATTTATCACTAATTCTCGTGAATAAAAAAATTGGTTAAAATACTCTTAACTAAAACTAATGAATATTTAAAATGACTCTTAAAATTCTTCCAGGTTGATCGTTGATATTTTAAACGTCAGCCTACTAATAGGTCCATTATTTTATCAAACTATTTACATGTTATTCTTATAAAGTAAAGATTGATTGATTGATTTTTGGAATATTGACTAGATTCTTAAGAATTTAATAAATTTGTTTTTGAAATCCCAAGTCGTATGCAAAATCCCATAAAATTGATATATATATTATCTCATAAGCTAAAAGAGGATGTAATTTTAAACAGTAATGAATAGTATTTTGCACTATTCATCTAGACTGAGAGGTATTGTGGATTGAAATAATAAAATTACTATTTTGCCCCTCCATTTACTAGCATTTTTTACCCTGGATCCGGGGGTATTTTCGGTTTTTTGTCTTCCTGTACACAGTAAACTAACCATAATACCCATGAATAAGACAAAAATGCACAGGAACCGCCAGAGGCATAAAGGTTATTGCACATATTTGTTAAATGGCTAAATACATATTTACCCCTATATACGACAAAACGGAACAGTTAATCACAGGTTAGTTGGGTCATTGCACACTTTTTTTTTAAATAACCAAATACATTAATATATAAGACAAAATACAAGAATTGAGTGTAGGGGTATACCAGTAATTTACTATTTTGTAATTCTTTTTTCTGCTGAATTATTATTAGCACGTCGCTAAACACGCCGTCCATTTCCGTGCTCACACGTGTTTCAGACGGCATATTCGACGTATTTCAGCGTCCAAAAATTCTCAACTGACATCTAGAATGATTTTCACCCATCTTATCTTCCTCTTGGTGCGTCGTGTGTGCTTACACGGTAGTCGGAGATGTGTCAATAATCAGTTGAATTCCCCCCCCCCTTTTTCTCTCCTGCCTGCGCAAGCACATGTCAGCGCCGCTGTTGATTATGCATTTGCATTTTAGTCCTTGATCTTTCCATTGTTTTGCATGGTCCTTAGTGCTATTATATAGGTTTTTATTTGTTTCAATTTGGTCCTTCTATTGAAATTGATTATATATTGTAGTTTCATTTTGGTCCTTAGTCTTTTAATTTCCGGATTGATTTAAATCTTTAATAATTTTGGTATCAAAGTTTTGATTTGTTTCAATTTTATCCTTCTATTCAAATTGATTATATATTTCAGTTTCATTTTGGTCCTAATTCTTCTAATTTCTGGTTTATTTAAAAAATTATTTAATTTTATCGGTATCAATGTTTAGATTTATTTCAATTTTGTCCTTCAAGCTAAATTTATTATATATGTGTTTTTCATTTTGGGCCTTATACTTTTAATCTTGGATTTTATTTTCATTCCTTTATTTTTTTTTTATATATTTCGTACATAGTTTCTATTTCTGTTCCTGTTTATATGTACATGGTCTTAGTTTTTGTTTCCAATTTGTTTTCCACTGTTATTAAGGGTTTTTTTTATTTAATGTTCAAATTTTAACTTGTATTGGAGATCATTTGAAAATTAATATTTATTATTATTTTTCTTTTTCTTTTTTTATTTATTCTTCAAGTCAAATAATTTCTTTAAATCTAATAATTTTTATTTTTATTTTGTCATTTATTTTGTTTTTTAATTGCTTTTTTGTTAATATTGTTAGGTCTTGAATTTTTTAATTATTATAGATAAGACATTCAAAATAATGATAATTATTATTTGTAAGTTTTGTTTTATTTTAAATATGTTAGACTAATTATATATTTGATATTTATTTAATATTAGTGCCTTAATATGTGTGTGTGTGTGTGTGTGACCTAGGTTTTTTTGAAAAAAAAATAATATCATTGTTACGAAATACTTTTAATATAATAATATTAGGAATAAATCTTATAAAATAAAATAAAAATTATGGAATTTTTTTAACAATAATTATGGTCTCACCAATTTTTATTATTTCCATTGTTATTAAGGTTATTTTGTTTTAATGTTTATCTTTTTATTTGTGTTGGTAATCATTTGAAAATTGATATTTATTATTTTTTCTCTTTGTTTTTTAAAATTATTTTTATTTATTCTTCAAGTCAAATAATTTTTTGAAATCTAATTATATTTATTTTATTTTTTTTCTATTATTTAGTTTTTTAATTTTTTTTTGTTAATATTGTTAGGTGTTGAAATTTCTAATTATTATAGATGAGACATTCAAAATAATGATAATGATTATTTGTAAGTTTTTTTCTTATAAATATGTGAAACTAATTATATATTTTGATATTTATTAAATATTGATGCCTTAATTAATATATATATATGACCTATTTATTATGTTTTAAAAATAATAATTTACTATTAGTCTTCTAACATATTTTTAATATAATAATATGAGGAATAAATCATAAAAAATAATAAAACATAATTTTTTTAAATAATAATTACGGTGTTGTCGATAGTATGACCAATAATAATTAAAATATTAATTATGTATAATAATATTTATAATGACAACTATAATAATTGTGATAAAAAATCATTGGTCGATGTTATTGTTTTTGAAAAATAATTTCTATGTCTTTTTTTATGTATGATATTTCATATTTCATATTACGAAAATAAATATACGAAACCACATGTATACTAGATAGGTAGAAAAATTATGCCAAATTATCTATAATAATAAAATAAAAATTTGTCCCGTGTTTCGCCACAGACAGCACCAAATTTTTTAACATGTAACAAAATTGTTAATGGTCCTATATATATATATATATATATATATATATATATATATATTATTTTTGGTAATATTTCCTTAAAAAATAGGAGAGACTAATTATATATTATGATATTTTTTTATATTAACGTTTTAAAAAATATAAAAAAAATTGAACTGGCATTTCTTTATAAATCTCATATTAATTTAATCTCAGTGTACTAATTTTTTTTAATATAATAATATGAAGAAAAAATCTAAAAAAATAATCTTTGATAAATTTTAGTAATTGTATTTTTGCTATCTGTCAAATAGTTAAAACATGTCCAACAAACAATTAGTATGTTGCAGACAACAAATAATATATCTTTAGTTAATTTGAACAATTGTGGTTTCGCTATCCACCAATTAAATTATTATCAAAGTAGTTAAAATAAAACCACCAATCAAATTGTTTCCTGCATAAAACAAATCACTCATATATTTTAAAATTTAACGATTATATTTTTATTGTTTGCTAATGAAAGAATTCATGAAACAAATAAAACATACACAACAATCAATTAGTTAGTATGTTACAAGGAGCACGTGACTTATTTTAACAGAATTTCTTCAATTCTAATTGTACAATCTATCGATGAAATAATTATTAAAATAGTTTTAATAGTAGCAACATTCAATCATTTTTAGGCGGGAAAAAAATCTCGTTTCTAACATATTCTATCAATTATAATTTTACTAATTAAATAATAAAATAACCAATTACAACACGCATAAAATCAATTAGTTTTCTAAATAAAAAAAAGTTCAGCGCAGCGCGCGGGCAAGTTAGCTCGTTTTTTACTAAAACATGTATTTTTATTTTTGAGATATTTGGTCCCATGTAATTAAAAACATTTAATTCTTTTTTTATTATTTTAAACATTCAAAAACATATGAGAAAGCACAAACACACGCTCTTTTTTTATTGTATTTTACTCACAATTGCAAATATTTACACGACAGTGTAATTAAACAAAAATCATGTGAAATGAGGCAGGTAGTGGTTAGTCATGGGTAGGTGGTTGCAGTTGTTAATGGAGAGGGATTGACCCCAATGGTCCTAGGTCTTGGTTGTTGCAATGCGTAAGTGCTGCTCTTGGCTTTGAAACCGGTGACCCGGGAGGCTGCTGGGGGAGGTTGTAGCTTGGAAGTGAGAGGGAATATGTTTATTATTATTATTATTGAAACATGCTTTTTTAGATTAAGATGATTTTTTATTTATTTACGAAATCATAATTATATTAAAATAGAAAATATACTTTAATAAAAAAAAATACATGAATAGAGAATGAGAGTCTTGATTAAAAAAAAAATACATTTTGCTGCTGAATTTAAATTATTAAAACTCTAATGAATAATTTTAGTAATTAAACTAACTAACACAGCCATACTTGCTAAATGAATATGATTGATCGACCCAAACCACATGAGATTTGACAAATGTAAACAGCAGGAAGATTTTCCTTCGTGGTTGCTAACAATGGAAACAGATCATTAGCATGAATTTTAGTTTTTAGCATTTGCCTACGTTCAAACTCATAAACGTTTTATCCTTGTATCAAGAGATATAAAATAAAGACGATCATCTGTGTTTTTATTATTGTATTTTAAAAGTATTTTTTAAAAAAAATGAAAACTTTTTATTTTTATTTTAAATTAAAAGCTTTATAATATTTTTAAATTTTTTTTCATGTACTTATGTTTTAAAAATAATTTTAAAAAATAAAATTATTTTAATTTATTTTTAAATAAAAATTATTTTAAAAAATAATATCAACCATAATATCAAACATATATTTAATGTGTTCTTCTTCACACCACACCACACCACACCACAGGTACAAGTATCCTCCGCCGTTGCTTTTCAACATTGATTTAACTATCTCTTGGGTGGGCCCATATTTTGGCCTTTTTTCATAAATAGTAGCATTTGGGACCCACAATGTGAACCACCCAAAAAGAAGGGACCTTAATCGGCAAATTCTTCCTACTTATAACAATAGTCCTCTTTCTCCACCTTATATCATTTCTTTTTCACCCTTTCTATTCCCTATTTTAAGAATATTCTTAAGAAAAAATAAAAAATATATATTATTTTAATTTTAATTAATTGTTTTAGATTATTTTGATGTGTTAATGTTAAAATAATTTTTAAAAAATAAAAAATATATAATTTTGATATATTTCTGAACATAAAAAATTCTAAAAAATAATCTCAATTACCCTCTAAAAAATATTTATCTAGGCACGCAGCATGAATATAAAATATAGTATTTAGAATAGGTAGTTAACACAAGAGATGTTTGAAATTGATTGCTAAAACAAAAGTAAGGGAAGAAGACATTTTCAGAACTAAGAACCACTAAATTGAGGGTGATCAATAAAATTAATATATATTTAATTATCTAATATTATAGGTGGGGAGTAGTTATTTTGAATAACATAAAGGGACTAAATTATAATTAGCTCAATAATAAAACGTAGATCATCGCTAGAAGAAGAAAAAAAGGACACAAACAAATTGCATACGTGTCAGCATACAAATGCAGACGATGCTTTTATCTTGCCAACGTCCTCTACCCGTAAAGTCGTTTTCAGCCACCGTAAGTGGCGCCGTTCCATTTTGGTAATTGAGGACGCAGGTCTCCAAATGGATGGTGAAGGATTTACTTTCATGCTCCCATAAGATCACAGGAGATGACGTCAATTATATACGGCGTACCCTTAACATGGGCTATAACAACCGACGTGTCAAGTGGGGATGTGGATCCCAGCTCAAGGTACCCGAATATGTGAAAAGGTTAGAAAAAATTATGGTGAAAATAGAAAAGGTTGTACACGTGGACGTTAATGACCTGGTTTGTCAGGTTGAGATTGTCAAAATCGTGATTTTGACACAACACGAAAGGTGCTTTTAAAACTTAGATTATAAGATAACTCGCGATCT